>APFE030311114.1:1196-30829 GCA_000404065.3 Pinus taeda | reverse complement strand
TTAGGGAGGATTCAAAGTTATTGTTTGCCCTCCTTAGCTCCTCACATGTCTTTCTCATCCATTCACCTCAGCTTAAGGCATCAATACGGTCTCCTATCTCGCCCCAAAGAACCCCTTGCAGAAACTGTGTCAAATCCCCGCACCCAAAATTGCCACTTCCTCAATTTGCCACCAAAACCCAAAAATTTCTAAATCAATCCTTCTAATCAGTTTACTAGCCCAATATCAGTGTTACCTTATTGGTCATCTCATCCATTGAAGATTTTACGAGATAGACCGGAGAGAGCCTTCTCCTGCCCCGTAGGGCTAGCTACGAGGCTAAAAGGTTTGATGTTGCCTTGAAGTTTGCCTTTTTCAGCCTGAGGTGAAATTTCAAGCGCTAACATGGTCAATATTATGGTTGTAAAGATATAATTTCACATATTCAATGACTGGTGGTTCAGTGATTCAATTTTCAATGATTCAGTTATTCAGTGATTCAATTATTCAGTGATACATGATTTACTGTTAGGATCTAGTGAAAATATGTTTTGATATTTGTAAACATGTTTCATGCATAAGATCCCCTTTTTGATAATCACATATACATTATAATGATTACGGTTTGAAGTGCTACTTGGTAATGACAGTTGATTATTCTTGTTTTATTTATTGTTGATTGTCAAGGATGTCTTGATTAGGATGGTTGGTATTTGATAGTGTTGATTGATGATTGGTTATTGGTTATTGAATTTGAGCTTATTCAATGGATTGATTTGGTTGGGTTGGTATACTGGTTATAGTGGTTTAATGGGAATTCAGTGATTGATCTGCTTCAACGATTTAGTTGATATTTAGTATTCAGTGGTTGGCATATTGGTATTCAATATTGGTTTTGGTTCAGTATTTGCTATCTTTCTATATGGTTAGTGTGGGTGGTATCTTACATGTATTTATGGTTGATTGAGATAGGTGGATCTAGTATGAAATATCATGAAATGTGGTCCACAAGGTGTTGAGGGTCAGAGACTTCAATAAGGAAGTCAAAGCTTCCTTCCGATAGAAGCCAATAAACTTGATCAGTGGGTTGTAGCTCCCTTTTAGTGGGTGCTAGAGAATGAGTGGAGGTTATAGCCTCCTACATGTAGGAGCCTGTGTGATGGTAAGAGTCTACGCTAGTACAAGATGTAATGAAACATTTCTTTATAAGAAGAATACAAAGACAACAACATCGATGGTTTTCTCCCACATTGGGTTCCACCTAAAATATTGGTTTCCTTATGTGTTGATGTGTTGATTATGTGTGATGATTTATTTTCTCTTACTGCTCATGGTTAATGAATAATGAATGCCTAATGAAATAATGATGCATTGATTAAAGTTAAACATCTGATGGAAATTGTGAAAAATTAGTAATCTACACATGCACGGTTTTGATTCATTGAAGTCACATACACACGCGAGTTTTCTAAATAAAAGTAGTGTACACTTTTAAATTTCAAATTGAAGATTAATAGAAATAAATTATTGATTCACAACCCCCCACGGCCCCAAGTATATTTCCTAACAATAAATAATGATTTTTGTTTTGTAAAAAGACAAATTCACCACCATAATGTAGTGGTCAAAAGTTTCTTTCATTTTATAAATGGTTTTCTTCCCTGTGTATTCAATGTTTATTTTGAATATGGTATGGTTTCTTTCCTCTCCTAGTGTTCATGTCTCCTTGATTTTTCCCCAACAAAGATAAAAATTAGTGGTATCAAAGAGGGTTATAACTCCATACTAATGGGGTTTTATAATGGTTTCTAGGGTGGACCCTTCAACTTCATATTGTAAATTGTTTAGATCTGTAGCATTTTCGATACCCTTTGTTGATAATATCTCATGTCCTGGTGGAGTGACATCAATGGATCCTTTTCTTGAGAAATTTTGTCTCGTGATATACCACAAGAAGCATTAAAATTTGCATGAAAAAAATTACTACAAGCTTATAGAGGTTACAAAGAGGTTGTAAAGAGATCCATCTTTCATTGCCCTTTGAAATGTCTAAAAGTATTAGATTTAATAAGGAGATGGAGTTGCATTAATTGGCTTTCATGTCCAAGATGGGACATTGTAGAGTCTCCTTTCGTTGTAGATTGACTAATGTATGAGTATAAGTTGAAGTCAACTCTATTTCTGAAAATCTTTTCTCTGAAAGATGAAAGACCCTTTAGTTTTCAAGCTATGCTAACCTTCCTAGAAATAGTTGTGTTGACATCACCTACCCAGAATAAATTTAGTATGGAGACTAGAATCCAAGTTTCAAATGGGCTCTTGAACCCACAAAATAACAAGGGTGTGAGAAATGTTAGAAATAGAGAGAGAGGAGAGTTCTTAAACAAACCCTATTATTTCAAATATATTGGCGTCATAGATGAATACAAATTGGGGCCATATATTCTCTTTGGAAGTTACTACGAGACTCTCTACATTGTATATTTTAACCTTGTACAGAAATTACCTGAAAATGAATTCTTAAAGTAGAAAAATAATGGTGAGAACATAAAACAAACATACACAAATATTTTCCTTGGATCCCAAAACTCAGACTACTAGATTGATTTTTCATTATATTCCTTTCAATGTTACATTACATATATATACATGTTAAAGCATTCATAAACCCCAATCCACTAACCCTAGATTAGAACATAACCATAGTTCCCTTAACTGGATCTACAAAATACCATGGGTAGAAAACCATTATGCCCAAAACCATGCACAAAACTGCCTAGAAATTTTTTACTAGGGCCAGTCATGGAAATAATATAACACATACCCAAAATACACATACTTTGACAAGAGCGTGGAGATATTTTCTTCCAGAATGCATTGAATGCACCCCCCAAGATTGGGGAAGAAACATGGTAAGGGAAATTTTGCTAAGAAAGAATATGATCTTTAGCGTGCATGCTAGCCACAAAATCCATGTGTGGCATCACTCATGTTCATGTTCCAACATCCATGGAAACCACAAAATTTGTTTGTGTCATCGCTCACATTAAAATCCTAGCTCCACAAGAGATAGGTAAGGATCCTAATGCAAGAGATAGGCAAGGATCCCAGTCTCTTCTTCGGGGGTGCCATTTCTCCTCATGATGATAATATGTTGAAACATTGTAGATCTATTTTACTTGACACTAATAAATATATTCATGGATGAAACTATTAGCACCTGGATTGAACCTCAGGCTGAATAAGGCGAATCCAGGGTAACCACAAACCACGCTTAGCCAAGTAGCTAGCCCTACTAGGCCAGGAGAGGGCTCTCTCCGTAAGGATCTCAACCAAAATGACTAGATCAAGAAACTGATATTAGGCTAGGTGTAGTAGCACAGGGTTTTGATCTGATTTTTTTGAAGGGTTTTGCTGGATTAGAAAGAGCCAAATAGTTAGGGCAAGGAAATTAGGTCAAAACTGCAGGGTGTTCGATGGGGAAAGGTAGGCACAATAATTAGAAACTTAGGGTTTGATGGATGAGGTGAAAAGACAGGTGAGGAGCTAGAAAGAGCATGTAAACCACATGGATTCTTCCTAAACTGAAGAAAACACAGACTGTGAAGTGTCTACCCAAAACAGAGCATAAAGATATGGATTCTGCCTCTCAGACTTGTATACATTCACATAAAGGAAATGAATTGATGAAATGGAGTCAAAAACACGTTCTAACACATGAATACAAAGAAAAACTAAACTAAGCGTCATACCACATGGATCCGAAAGAAATAGCTGCAATTTTTCATTAATCTCCTATTGTAATTGATACAAAATGATATTTAATAAAATCATAAGCATCCCACTAAGTCCAACCACTACAATGACTGAGGAAAATCATCATATAGACCCCAAGAAACTCATCCTAAGCTCAGGGAGTCAAATCCATGAGAGGAGGATCTGTTTCCAACAAAATCTGAACTGCTAGCAAGAAAATAGGGTGGTCAAAATGACTCATCCCTAATCCAAACAAACTGATACATTATACCTCATAAACTTGTTTTACCTAATGAATCTACCCATGTAAGATCTAGAAGCATCATAATTACATTCAAATTATCAATTACAAGGATAAAAACATCATTTGCCATGGTAGAAGTGAAAACTGGGTCAAATTTGCAGAATTCTAGGTAAAGTGCCAACGCGCAATGCCAAGTGCAGGCACGTCGTTCAACTTTAGCTACACTTTTGGAGGCCTTCCCGATGTCAAAATTGGACCCGCAATAGCTTGTTGGAATCTCTACCTGTCTACTTTCCAGAACAACTTGAATTTGTGAATTTGGATGTCATTTGCCCAGTCAAAAACCAAATCTCCCAACACTGCTCAACGCGCAGCGCTCAGGCCAAAAAGAGGGCAGAAATGTCATTTTTTGGGTGTTTTTTGACCTTTTGACCAATCATTTCTGCTCCAAAACCTTAGAAAATGCACAAGGTGTATGCAATCATCATTGTGAATCTAAAAATGCTGACGATTTCCTCATTGGATGTCCCAAAAAAGAGCGCAGTGCCCAAGGTGCTGCACATTTGACCTCCATGACTGTGCTAAAAATTGTCTGAAAATCTTAGCAAGTAACTTCATGCCCTAAAATGGTCAAAGTATCCAAAAATGTGTTTTTATAGCTGATCATATGTTAGAGGCATGGAGAGATGCCTCAACAAGAATATCTAACTTTCTTTTCTCCTCTTGCTTGGTCAATTTGTCAATTTTCGCATGAGCTCTTTTGAGCTTACTCCTTGCCACTTGGTTCCTCCTTGCATAATACTTGGCCATATTCCTTTTTATCTCAACATCTTTGTTTGCTTTTTCCAAGAGGGTCTCCTAGTGTGTGTTCACTTTCTCAAGCCAAGACTCTCTGTTCTCAGCTATGTCCTTGACCAATTGCTCATCTAGAGTGAGTTGCTCCTCCAATTCTGCCTCTTTTTGTCTTTCAAGCTCAAAGGATTTTTTCAATCCTCTTGTTCTTGGCCTTTTTGTTTGTCCCTGTTCATCATCCAACTCTCCATAATCTCCATAAGCCTCATCAAGCTGAAACTTGGCCTTCTCAGCCTCCCTCTTTGCCTTGATTTACTTAGTTTACATCAATTCCTGCTTGACTTCTAGCTGCTTTTTATCTTGCTCATAAAAGGAGACGATATATTTGGCCCTTGCTTCCTCCACCATTTTCTCTTTTCCTTTAACTTGTAATGTTGATCGAAGGCAAGACCCCTCCCACTTTTCGTGGGGTAAACACCTGCCTCTTTCCCCTCTGATAGGTGAAAGCAAAGGGCTACAAATTGTTCCTCTGTGGTATACTACTCTGACCATGCTCAGTGTGTACATCATGTCCCTCACTGCCATCATGATCATCATGTTCCTCATCACTATCATCATCTCTATTGGGTGAATGAATGGCTACATGAAATGGTGATGATGGAGGTGATGGTGTGGCTGACTCATCAGATGAAGATGAATGATGTATGGACTGAGGTGGAGGAATGGAGGTGGATAGATGAGAGGATGAAGGTGCCTCTTGGCCATGCTGAATAGGTGGGATTGTGAAAATCTGTTACTAGGGTTTGATTTTAGAAATGACAACAAACACCTATAAAACCCTATGTAGATCAACAATGGAGGGAAGAAGTGAATATATTTTGCCACCTACCTCATTTATTGAAGTGTGCGATGACCAATTTCGAAACTTGGCGACAAAGGAGGACGTTTTGGCTTGTTTATGCTCCTTCCAGACAAATGCACAGTGACCCATGTAAATTCACCCTCCAGCTATAGGAGCAAAACACTGTTATAAATTACACTGGGATCCTTGGCAAACGCGTAGCGACCTAGTCAAACGCACAACGACCCACTTGCAGGTTGATTTTGACTACGTTCTCGGTGTCCACATTGAGCCCATGATATCTCATTGGAAACGTATCTCTCTTGGATATGCAATGGACCTATCAAGCACTGAAAATGATCAATTATAGCCCCTACAAAGTCAATTATCCCAAGACTAGTCAAAAAGTGCAGAATGAGGGTGCAAAAATGAAATGTTCTCTTGCAAGAAAATTTTGGAGGTCTTCCTCAACTCCAAATTGAGATAATGATAGCTCATTGGAAATATATTTATCCCTAGTTATCAGTTGACTCATCAAGAAAGTCATTTGGACAATCTAGCTAGAAGAAAAATTGATTTTCCCAAGTTACTGTAGAAGTGAAACAACTCTCTTGTAGCAACTGTATTTTTGACATTTCTCTAAAAACATGACACCTGTATAAAAAGTGAAGGAGTTTTTTCATCCTTGGCCTATTATGGACAAAAACCTCTCTCACTTTTTCCAAATTCATCCCAGTTTGGTATAAAACATAGGTTGAAGAAAAAAATTGGCGTTATGTGTGGCAAATGATTTGTCTCTTGGAATGACTTATTGAAAAATGATGGAGACATGATGTGTATGAGTTGGAATGGCCTCATACTTGCTGAAATGACCTCCATTATGCCTCATATACTTATATGTCTCTAATTCCATAGCCAACCCTAACTCAATGGGTGAGGAAATTAGGGTTTAGTGCTTGTGGAAAATGATGATTTGGACACCCTTGGGAAAAGGCAACTCCCTTTGACATGCACTTAAAAATATTGAAACTTTACCCTTTCACTTGACTATTTCCTTTGACAAATTGATCTTTTGATGGTCTGACATCTTAGGAACATTGAGTTAACAACTTGGGATGGTGAAATTATTACACTTGAAAGACATAAAATTACGTAATGAAATAAGCATTTCTCTTTACAAATCATCTTCACATGGTGAAGGGATGTTATTTGACCACCCTTTACTTGTTGGTCATATGAAATGGAATGGAACCTTGGCAACCCTAATGACCTAATGAAACTTTGAAAAATCATAAAAGACCTAATGAGACCTTGCAGGACTAAATTTCAAGATGACATAATGACCTTAAGACTGATACAAATGGCATGATAAGAATAACTTTATGGATGATGTATAGTCAACAAGATATGAAACTATGCTAGCAAATAATCAAATTTAGGGAAGAGTGATGTTTTTGGACTAGGACTACCATCGGTGACTAATTTTTTTGCATGACTTAATGGAATGATAAAAAAATTCTGAGCGGGACCCTTAGAATGATATGAAAAGAGGATTTTTGATCGTTGATGGCAGGATGCAAATAATAACACTAACATCGGCCTTATTAGGGATGGAAACTCCTTGGAGGTTTCAAGAACACCGTAGACCAAGTGCCTAACCATGTTGGCCAATACGGTCAAAAACTTAAATTGAAATGCATGACTAAACGCTAACAACTTAAAACGACCCAAACTGACTCGAAATTAACTCAATACTAAAACACAACTGACAAATTGAAAAAGGTGCTCAAAATCGAGCTTATTCAAGAAAACCTACTCTAATTGTTCTATTCATCACCTGGTCAAGTGAAATGAAACAACCAATGCAACCAAGTAAGCATTGTAGCTACTGTTTGAATTCTTCGCAAGTACTTGTTTATGAGCAAGAAGAGAGAACTACTAAAAGGCAACTCCCATGAAAATTTCTCAACAGATTGAATCTTGATGAAATTGCAAAGCACGAGCCCACCTGCTGACCTCAAGAATGCTGCGAAAGTATCTTCATAGGAATACATATTGATTTCCAGCCCATCTAATATGTTGTTGCTCCACTCTAGGTAGTTTTTGTACTTTCGTTTTAAAATTTTCCTAAAATCTATGTTTTCTTTCTTTGATGACTGCAACAAATCGAAAAAAGGATCCTGAAACTCATGAATGACTAATATTTCTTGATGATCAACAACAAAACAAAAATTTTCTTCATTACTCTCCTGATATGACTGCAAATCTTGGCATGAGCTTTGTAATGAAACTTCTTCTGAACAAGACAATGAAGTCGGCTGTCGGATCAATCTTATATCAACATTCTTTTCAGGCTCATAGTTAGCTAATGGAGAAGGACTTTTACTATAGATATCATCCAACACATCAGCTATTGGGTCATGAAAAACTTTCAAAGATTATTGCAACCAATTTTCCATCAGTTTTAATGAGACTGCATGACACTCTACAGGCTGCTCATCCTTTTCTTTAGAGATATTATGAAAAATTTTCTTTAAAAATTGAAATGTTTCAAAACATAATGGTACAGAGTCATATAGCATCATTTTATCATATGTTTCAACTTCCAGGCCTTCATCTACAATTTGAAATTCAATGGAACTTGGTGGCTATAAATCTAGAGCTAGGGAGACTTCTATGTCACAAATGATTTCCTCGACCAATTCATGAGAAGGTTTATCCTTTATAGTGTTGAACACTCGCTTATCTGCTTGCTTATATTTTTCTCTTATTTTTGCAAATGAGGAGAAACACAAGGGTAAGGAGCTCTGATAAAAAAATTGATTATCCTCGTGATTGTCAAGATCAAAACTCAATGTGTGTTGATTTCTGATCACATCAAAGTTACCTTTGATGAACTGAAATGAAGTAAAACAAAGAGGCAAAGATCCTTCACTTACTTTCAAATTTTCTGCACTTTTCTCATCACTATCATAGCTGATATGCTTCAATTGATTACTATATTTGAGCTGCTGAAACTGAACTTCCTCCTCCCACAAACCAGCTATTGATTTCTCTGCAAGATTAGCTTCTATTTGGAGAACATAATAATTTTTGTACTTATCAAACTTTGGCAAATCATCAATATAAGTAATGTAACCAATCATACACATAATATCATCATATTTTTTCTCCTCGAATTGATCTACAAATCGATTTTCAAATCTATGGTAGCTAGGATTAGCAGGAAATTTTTTAGGGCTAGCAATCTTTTCTTTTTTCTGGGATAGGTGGGTCATGGTGATCTTGAATAGAAAATTCATCTCTCGAGGTGATTCTTTGCATCATTTCTTCCATTTTACTTACCAAAATGTCGAGCTTTACCTTTGAAGATGTTAGGTGTTCTACAATGTTCTCCCTCTCTTCTTCCTTCAACTTTGCCCTTCTGATCAACAGATTAGCCTCTACATCTACTACACTTTTTTGCATCTCTTCAAGTGTTGCAAGGTTCCTTTCCCTCAGCTGAAACTCCATTTCCGGATCAAAGGCATCTAGGTAGAGCAAGAGAACAGATCCAGGAGGAGGCCTTATATTAGCAGGCATCGAAAAATAGACTTGGTTAAACCTGACAGAAAACTGTTGTACTATATCCCCTGGCAGTCTTTTCAGCTGGTTATACTCTTCTAGAATCAAGAAAGAGTTTTGTTTAACCACCCACTTTTTGAGGACAACTTTGATGAATTGCTAGAAATCTGAGATGCTCACATCAAGCAAGTTTTTGAACCAACTCTTGACTTTTCCTTGCAAAGAAAGAGTGAATATCTTGATACTGACATCCTCTTCGTCGAATTCAAAAATGTCAAGGAAAGTCTCAAAATTCTCCATATGTCTCTTAGCAGTGATATTTTCATATTCACCTTCAAACCTCGGCAGGTATATGTAATGATTTTCAAGGAAAGCATGGAGTATAGGAGGTAAGATGAGTGGTTTGTATCGATATGGAATTTTACAAGGTGTAGGAGTATATACAGAAGCTGTAGAATCAGTCTTGGTCTCTTTAGGCTCATCAAGTTGAAGATGGTCATCATAAGATTCAGAATAAGGGTCTTGATCAAGATTAAAGGTGTACGAAGAATTTGCTTTCACAATCTTTAAAGGGAAGGAATCACATGCAGGTCTAGGATATTTTCTCAAATACAATATACTTTGAAAAACCTTTTTGACATTCTCAAGAAAAGAGAAAAAATAATTGATGACAAAGAACATAATGTCTTGGATGAAATTCCAACTTGAATACTGGATCTTTCCATATTGTCCTTTCATGTTTCTATTTGTCGGGTTCATCCTCTAGTGGAGTCTTTGGATATGATCTCGAAACTGCTTTGGAGTCACCAGGTGAATGATTTCAACCTTCCTGTGTCTGATCGTTGTCCACCATCAACAATCAGATCTAGATCTGAACTTTGATGATATTTCCCAGGGAATACGAAACCTTTCGCTCGTTCCCTAGTATGCTTGTCACTATGTTAGCACCTGGATTGAACCTCAGGCTGAATAAGGCAAATCCGGGTAACCACAAACCACGCTTAGCCAAGTAGCTAGCCCTACTAGGCCAGGAGAGGGCTCTCTCCATAGGGATCTCAACCAAAATGATTGGATCAAGAAACTGATATTAGTCTAGGTATAGTAGCATAGGGTTTTGATTTGATTTTTTTGAAGGGTTTTACTGGATCAGAAAGAGCGAAACAATTAGGGCAAGGAAATTAGGTCAAAACTATAGGGTGTTTGATGGGGCAAGGTAGGCACAACGATCAGAACCTTAGGGTTTGATGGATGAGGTGAAAAGATAGGTGATGAGCTAGAAAGTGCATGTAAACCACATGGATTCTTCCTAAATCGAAGAAAACAAAGACTGTGAAATGTCTACCCAAAACAGAGCATAAAGATATGGATTTTCCCTCTCAGACTTGTATACATTCACATAAAGGAAATGAAATGATGAAATGGAGTCAAAAATACATTCTAACACATGAATAAAAAGAAAAAATGAACTAAGCATCATACCACATGGATCCCAAAGAAATAGCTGCAATTTTTCATTAATCTACTGCTGTAATTGATACAAAATGATATTTAATCGAAACATAAGCATCCCACTAAGTCCAACCACTACAATGACTAAGGAAAAACATCATATAGACCCAAAACAACTCATCCTAAGCTTAGGGAGTCAAATCCATGAGAGGAGGAGTTGTTTCCAACAAAATCTGAATTGCTAGCAAGAAAATAGGGTGGTCAAAGTGACTCATCCCTAATCCAAACAAACTGATACACTACACCTCATAAACTTGTTTTACCTAATGAATATACCCTAGTAAGCTCTAGAAGCATCATAATTACATTCAAATTATCAATTACAAGGATAAAAACATCATTTTCCATGGTATAAGTGAAAACTGGGTCGAATTTGCAGAATTCTGGGCAAAGTGTAAAACGCGCAGCGCCAAGTGCAGGCGCACCCTTCAACTTTAAGTACACTTTTGGAGGCCTTCCTGATGTCCAAATTGGGCCCACAGTAGCTTGTTGGAAATATTTACCTGTATAATTTCTAGAACAACTTGAATTTGTGAATTTGGATGTCATTTTCCTAGTCAAAAATCAAATCTCACAACACTTCTCAACGTGCAGTGCCTAGGCCAAAAAGAGGACAAAAATGTCATTTTTTGGATGTGTTTTGACCTTTTGACCAACCAGTTCTACTCCAAAACCCTAGCAAACACATAGGGTGCATGTAATCATCATTGTGAATCCAAAAATTTTGACCATTTCCTCATTGGATGCCCCAAGAAAGAGCGCAGCGCCCAAGGTGCTGAGCGTTTGACCTCCATAACTGTGCTAAACATTGTCTGAAAATATCAGCAAGTAACTTCATGCCCCAAAATGGTCAAAGTATCCAAAAATGTGTTTTTATAGTTGATCATATGTTAGAGGCATGGAGAGATGCCTCAACAAGAATATCTAACTTTCTTTTCTCCTCTTGCTTGGTCAATTTGTCAATTTTCTCATGATCTCTTTTGAGCTTACTCCTTGCCACTTGGTTTCTCTTTGCATAATACTTGGCCATCTTCCTTTGTATCTCAATATCTCTATTTTATTTGTCCAAGAGGGTCTCGAAGTGTGTGTTCACTTTCTCAAGCCAAGACTCTCTGTTCTCAGCTATGTCCTTGACCAATTGCTCATCTAGAGTGAGCTGCTCGTCCAATTCTGCCTCTTTTTGTCTTTCAAGCTCTAAGGATTTTTTCAATCCTCTTGTTCTTGGCCTTTTTGTTTGTCCCTGTTCATCATCCGACTCTCCATAATCTCCATAAGCCTCATCAAGTTGAAACTTGGCCTTCTTAGCCTCCCTCTTTGCCTTGATGTACTTGGTTTGCATCAATTCTTGTTTGACCTCTAGCTACTTGTTCTATTGCTCATAAAAGGAGATGATATATTTGGCCCCTTGTAAACTAGTCTCAAGCTTCCTAATTTTGGTGTCTTTTTCTTTTAAGGCGGCCTGAGTGATTTTGTCTTTCTCCTCATCATCTGTGTTCACAAGGAGAAACTCCTTTTCAGTGTCATGTTTTTCATGCTACTGTTTGACCTCTACTTCCTCCACCATTTTCTCTTTTCCTTTAACCTGTAATGCTGATGATGAAGGCAAGGCCCCTCCCACTTTCCATAGGGTAAACACCTGCCTTTTTCCCCTCTAATAGGTGAAAGCAAAGTGCTGCAAACTGTTCCTATGTGGTATACTACTCTGATCATGCTCAGTGTGTACATCATGTCCCTCACTGCCATCATGCTCATCATGTTCCTCATCAATGTCATCATCTCTATTGGGTGAATGAATGGCTACATGACATGGTGATGATGGAGGTGATGGTGTGGCTGACTCATCAGATGAGGATGAATGATGTATAGACTGAGGCAGAGGAATGGAGGTGGATGGATGAGAGGATGAAGGTGCCTCTTGGCCATGCTAAATAGGTGGGACTGTGAAAATCTATTACTAGGGTTTGATTTTAGAAATGACAACAAACACCTATGGAACCCTATGTAGATCAACAATGGAGGGAAGTGAATATATTTTTCCACCTACCTCATTTATTGAAGTGTGCGATGACCAATTTCGAAACTTGGTGGCGATGGAGGATGTTCTGGCTTGTTTATGCTCCTTCCAGACAAACATGCAACAACCCTGACAAACGCACCCTTCAACTATAGGAGCGCAACACCGTTATAAATGGCACTGGAATCCCTGGCAAATGCACAACGACCCAATTAAACGCGCCCTCCAACTTACAGGTTGATTTTGACTACCTTACCGGTGTCCAAATGGAGCCCATGGTAGTGCATAGGAAAGTTATCTCTCTTGGCTACACAATGGACCTATCAAGCACTGAAAATGATCAATTATAGCCCCTAAAAAGTCAATGTTTCCAAGACTAGTCAAAAAGTGCAGAATGAGGATGCAAAAATGAAGTGTTCTCTTGCGGGAAACGTTTGGAGGTCTTTCTTAAGTCAAAATTGAGATCATGATAGCTCATTGGAAAGATATTTCTCCCTAGTTATCATTTGACTCATCAAGAAAGTCATTTGGACAATCTAGCTAGAAGAAAAATTGATTTTCCCAAAGTCACTGTAGAAGTGGAGCAACTCTCTTGTAGCAACTGTATTTTTGACATTTCTCTAAAACCATGACACCTGTGTAAAAAGTGAAGGAGGTTTATCATCCTTGGCATATTATGGACAAAAATCTCTCTCACTTCTTCCAAATTCATCCCGGTTTGGTCTAAAACATAGTTTGAAGAAAAATAAGCCCTATGTGTGGCAAATGATTTGTCCCTTGGAATGAATTATTGAAAAATGATGGAGACATGATGTGTATGAGTTGGAATGGCCTCACACTTGCTGAAATGACCTCCCTTATGCCTCATATACTTAGATGTCTCTGATTCCATAGCAAACACTAGCTCAATGGGTGAGGAAATTAGGGATTAGTGCTTGTGGAAAGTGATGATTTGGACACCCTTGGGAAAAGACAACTGCCTTTGGCATGAACTTAAACCTTTGAAACTTTACCCTTTCATTTGACTATTTCCTTTGATAGATTGATCTTTTGATGGTCTAGAATCCTTGGAACACTAAGTTAACAGCTTGGGATGGTGAAATTATTACATTTGAAAGACATAAAATTACATAATGAAATAAGCATTTCTAGTTACAAATCATCGTCACATGGTGAAGGGATGTTATTGGATCACCCTTTAATTGCTGGTCTTATGCAATGGAATGGAACCTTGGAAACCCTAATGACCTAATGAAACCTTGAAAAACCATAAAAGACCTAACGAGACCTTGAAGGACTGAATTTCAAGATGACATAATGACCTCAAGACTAATACAAATGGCATGATAAGAATAACTTTATGGATGATGTACAGTCAACAAGATATGAAACTATGCCAACAAGTAATTACATTTAGGGAAGAGTGATGTTTTTGGACTAGGACTACCATCAGTGACTAATTTTTTTTCATGACCTATGGAATGATAAAAAAATCCTGAGTGGGACACTTAAAATGATATGAAAAGAGATTTTTTGATCACTGATGGCAGGATGCAAATACTAACACTAACAGAAACAATGTTAGAAAACAAAAGAAATTAAACGCGCAACATGGGTATGTGGTACAATCTATTGTAAGGTAAGGTGTTGTGGTGCAGAGATGATTTAGTTAAGGAATAGATGATGCACCACAAGGCCGAATATGTTGTGATGAAGTAAATTGCATCACAAATGGTTATCATAGACAATGCAAGAGGCTTGCACCATCACATGAGAATGAAATGTAGACTACAGAGTTGGCTTGTGTAGTGGCATAGATGGTAGTAATGTATTAATACATAGCACAACATAAAGTTGCAATGCCGTTCATATATGTTGAATGCAACATGGTGTGTAGTGTTAGGTTCCTATAATACTAGTGTATTCCCTTATTATTATTGTCATTGTATCCCCTTATGGTTATTGTTATGCCTATTTTGTCCCCATATTGTTATTATTGTGCCCCATAGAAGACCACTGTTTTATTGTTGTGACCTTACATTATTATTGTTATGTCAACTTTGACTATATTATGACCCCTTATACTCCTATATATAGAAAGGAGGTCTTGTCATTTGAATTATCCAAGAATTTTTCATTTGTGTAATGTAAAGGAGGTTTCCCCCTTGAAGAGGCTAATTTTGAAGTCGTTGATCTCTCATTTCTTCTATTTTGTGAGCTGGTTGCATAACATTTGGTATTAGAGCTTTGGATTCTAGGGTTTCACTGCTTCAAACAGGTCATCGTGAAATGTTTGCTATAACGTTTTTTCTACGACATTTCAGAAGCAGAAATTAAAAGCCATTTGAGCCAAAATTTTGCTGAACCCCATGTATGAATTTCAGATCTTGTCTCTCTATATTTGCAGAGATATGAGTTGACGAAGTTAAGGTTTTTGCAGGATCCATAATTCCATATCAAACAGGTCATCGTGGAATTTGCGCTATAACATTGTTTCTACGAAGAGTTAGAAGCTAAAATTAAAATCCATTTGAGAAGAAATCATATTGAACCTTGTGTACAAATGTCAGATATGGGTTCGCTATATTTTTGGACATACGATCTAAGGAAGTTAGGGTTTTTGCAGGCTCCTGAATTCCATCTCAAACAAGTGACCTTGGGAAACTCAACATAACTCTCTCTCTCTGAGCATCAGATTCGAATTTCGTAAAAAGTGACAAAAAGAGGATGAACTTTAGTTTGGTGGTTATTTCAACACTGAAGGTGGAAACAGTGACACGTGACACTTCGTACAAGTTCAGTCTATTGAACTTATCTATAATCAGGTCATTGTGGGAGATTTGACATAACGCTTTCTTGGAGAATCCAATATTGATATGAATTATGGGTTAGAAAGAGGACGGAGAGGAATATCAAAGGATGAAAGTTCAGACCTTGGAGATCTGAAATTATAGAGATACAACATATTCAATATAGATCTCCTACAAAGCAAAAAAAGATGTGTAGTCTTTTTAAAACTTTACATAAGTTTGGTTTGAAAAATTAGTTTTAAGTGATTCAATGGGCAGAGTGAAGCATAATTATAATTAGTGGATGCCCCAAAGAAAGAAAATGGAAACACCTAATAAGAAAACTAAAAGCTGTAGCATGACTCATGAAGAAGAGGAAGAAATGCAACATGATATATAAAACCAAGTGCAACGAATTTAACTCTCACAAAAAGTAATAGAAGCTAAGATGGATGGTTTAAAGAAAGGCATGGAGGCTAAGATGAATGGCGTGGAAGCTAAGATGGATGGCGTGGAAGCTATGATGGATGGTTTAGAAGTAAACATTGAAGATTTGAAGAAAGACATGGAAGGTTTGACAAAGTTGCTACAAGAAATGCTTCCTAATGGCGAAATGGTAGTAGAGGAAACTCATGATGAGAACAAATAAACAATAATCATGATTTCATAGAATCTAACATTGGATTGGAGACCCACCATGTTCCAAAGATCGATATGAGGAATTTTGATGGCAAGGATCCCGTAACATGGATACTACAGATGGAGCAATATTTCGATCTCCATAATGTGCAAAATACATAAAAGGTACGCATTGCAACTTTATTTTTGGAACCCAATCAGTTTGTATGGTATCTGTTAAGGTCCTATAATTGATAGGATCTCAAGGTAATTGAGTATTGTATCTTAGGAATCTATTTTGTAAATAATTTTCAATCTGCTAATGATTTCGAAATAAAAGAAAAAATAGAATAAAAAATGAAAAGTGGGTATAAATAAGAAAACAAAGAGAAAAAACAAGAATATTGAAAAAGAAGAAAATATTGAACCCCACCAAAAGAAAGAAAAATATAAAAGGAATAATATTGAAAGTGTTGCAAGTCTAAATGCCACTACTCATAGATAGTTTTGCTTTATCACTGAAAAATAAAAGTTGAGTGCATATTGTTCAAAATGCCATAGTCAGTAGTTTTTAGTTTAATCATATAGTGTAATCATGATTAAACTCCTTTCAACATTTGTAAATCAAGTTAGAGAATAAACATTTGCCCAAAATTTTAATCTGGGAAAATCAATAGTTAGGTAGAAAATGGCATTGATTCAACTGTTTAATATGGATCAATTGGAGAAATAAGGGATAGGTTAGATAGTTTTTCATTTTGTGGAAAAGAAAATAAAGTGGGTTTGCTAGTCTCAGTGCACCCTAGAGAAAAAATAAAAATGCTAGTTTAGCTAAGGGTAGGTAGATTAGATTATTGGTAAATATTTGCATATGTAATTTTTATCCTAAGTTTTAAGGATATGATGAAAAAGGAAAATATGTGTGCCATGGGAATAAAGTACTTTCATATGTTTATTTTCAAATGTATCTTAAGTTGGGAAAGCAAAAGTTAAAAAGCGCATGCAGACAAATTTGCTTTGTCATATTTGGTTAAAGTACACTGCAGTCAGTGGCCTCGAGATCATCTCCCGCTCATCATCCATGGCCCTCATCTGCCCTCGCCCACCCCCCCTCCATCCTGCCTTTACCGTTGGGCGGGGGTCCAAAAAGTTGTTTCTCCTGCCCACGACTCCTCCACCACTCTCCTCCCACTACGTTGCATAACTGTTGGCCTATTAAATGCCCTCCTGGCAAATAACCATTCGACATTGATTTAATTTTCCCGGGTAACCGTTCTAAATTTGACGGTCCTGCGCCACCTCCGACTATCTTCACTCCTCGCTCTTTAAAACTCCTCCCTGAGCATCTCCACTATCCTTTTCACTGTTAATTATCGGTTACTCACAACTTGACACAACGATTCCCTTTCCCACCATTCTCTTGACCTGAAACAGATTTGGGTTATCAATTTTTATTCTATTATCTCTGATAGTTCATTCAACCTCAGCTAATTCCTGGTAAGCCACCCTTTCTCTTACTGTTATTTTCAGATTGTTACAGTCATGCCTCCAAAGACCAAAACCAAAGACAAACATGTTAACCCTTTGATACCCCCTTCTATAGACTTAGATCATACCCCTCTGGCCGATAGGGATTACAAGATTAATGAAGCCCAATGTGACTGTGATTTTCTTGAGTTATATTGATGGTTAGAAGATAAAAATGCACATAAGACTGATGAATTTGGGCTCTAGGAGTCCAACCTTCCCCATTACATTTTCCCCTTGATGTTCCAAGCCCCATAATTTACCAGAAGGTGTCAAGCATGCTATGTCCCTACCCAAAGAGCTATCATTGTCCCTACATATGACATTCTCTTCACAATTAGTGCCTAATCCATTAATCAAATGATGCTGACTCCCACTGTGGAAAATACTACTCCTATCTCCTTAGAAGCCCTCACCCAGCTTTATCAGAAGCTGGATTTCACCACCAGAGCCATAATCTATGAGATTTTTTTGCCCTAGAATGCCCAATTTCCTAAAAAGAATCCTCCATATCATTCCTCCATCTTCCCTGATCAGGAAAAACAAATTATATCCACGATTTCCTACATTTTAGGCTATTATTCTGATCAGTGGGTAGATGAGCCCATTTTAGGACTCCTCTCCATATTTTCCACAGATAATAGGCCCTCCTTGGTGTTCAATTTCAATCAATTCTTGGCTGATAGTATTCATGAACAATTCATAAATTTTCCTACAGAACAGGTGTTTAATTACAGCTCCATTTTGATTTACATGTTCCTTTACTATCAGTCAGACAAATTCAGTTTTGCACTGCGAAAGCTTGATGATGCAGGAAATCAGCAACCGACAATCTTTTGGACCTCATTGGTCATGAGAGAACAAAAAAAATTCACTTATAGCCAGTTCATTAAAGTTTTTGTTCATCTAGCCATGAACATTCTGAACAGTGCAGTACAACCCAGGACCAATGAGGAAATCAAGAGAATTCTGCACTTGACAGATCAGGCAAAGACTAGGGATTGGTATTTATACCAAAATTATACAGAAATTAGGGTGTATGGTTGTGAATTGACACCCTATAAACTCCCCAAATACCTCCCAATGAAGATTTTTTCTCTTGAGTATATTAGACAGATGCTGAATTCAGATGACATCCACTTTGTAGTGGCCAAGAAGAAGTCACAATTCAGAAAAAATACACAGGTGGACCCGTTTGTGTGTAACACAAGAATAAGAGGTGAAGAAGAAGACAAGATACTTAAAGAAATTAAGTTTACTCTAAGCTTTTCATGGTCTTATGACACCTGTGGCATCATTTCAAAGCTCAGAGTAGAGAACAAAAGAACCCCTTACATTCACACTTTAAGGCCAGAAATAGAGCAGTATGCCAATCATCTAGAATGGACAGAAAACACTTTGTAATAAGATGAAGAACAACTCTTTTCCACTTTGAGTTTGCAAACACCCACTCCTCAGGAAAAATCAAGTAAAAGACAGAGGGAAGAAGGATCTTCTTCAACGATTGGGAGTGAAGCTAAAGAGTTCAGGATCAGCTACAGGAAGAGAACAAAGTTAACTCCTAGAGTAGAGTTGGAGAAAGAGACTAAGGAGTAGGTTGCCATCATAATCACAGATTCACCACCTACAACCAGCAAATTCACAACATCTCCTACTAGACCTTCATCTTCATAGGGTCACAAGAAAACTAAGCTAGAATCATAGAATGTCCAAACAGAAAAGGATAAGACAATTTTGCATAGTTACAAGGAGATAAAGCTCAGAGATGAGATTTAAAAAAATAGTACCTATAACCAATTCAAGAAGTAGACCTCTAGCTCACAAAGTAGATTGTTGTCAGTCTTTGACACAGAGCATGGCAAAATGTAGATGGCCTTTCTTGAGGCCCAAATTCGACAACCAAAACTAGCAACAGACTACAAGAGCACTACTTTTGAATTCAACACTAAAGACATACATCCCATTGATCAAATGGAGATGCAAAAGCAAACTAGTGAAATGATATCCTCCACTTTGACTAACACTGCTATGTCACTATCTAAATTGTAGATTTCATTTTCCAATGTTCAATCACAGTTGAAGATGGAGAAAGTGTCCTCCTTAGCCAAAGATAACATGATCAAGTCTTTGGAAGACTTGGTCGTTAAGATAGGATATGATCCCAAAGATGTTAATGTTGCTGAGGAGATTATTAAAAAGAAGAACTTGGACATTGCAACCTTGACAAAACATCTCAAGGTGCCAGCCACAGAGGATCCATTGACCAAGGACATTCAAGAAAGTGAATCACAGAAAGGAGATATGATAAAAATGATCATAGAACATAATATACAGATTAGGCATATGAAGGTAGAGATGGAGAAAATGATAAAGGAGAAAGAGGATAGTCAAAAGATGGCCATTGTCCCCCTAGATGCCATACCCATTTCTCAAATTCCAGCAATAGGGACAACCACTACGACCACTTCTTCCACTTAGACTGTGAGTGTTGAACAAGTAAGAAAGATAATGGAGAACATGTTACTCTAGTAAAAGGAGATTGAGACTTTGCAAGGCCAATTAAAACCTTTAGAAGTGAGAAAGGCCAAAGTTGAAGCTGCTCAGGTTACAAAAATGCAGAGATCCCATAGACTGTTGGAGAAGTTGCAGAAGGTAGAGAGAGACACTTCAATTGGTCAGAACTTGGCCCAAGCCAAGGAAACCATTTGGATGAATATACTACACTCTATGAATGTGGTTTTGTCAATTGTCTGCTCTATTTGATAATGATTTCAATCTACTGATAAATTGATCACTTTATGTATATTTGATTGATGATGATGCTTTGATATCTCTTACTGACATATGCAATGATCAGATCTGACAATGAACAAGTGGCACAGGTTCAGGGGGAGAACATGGTTAATGATATTTTGGGAACTATTGATGGACATATATAGGTTGTTGGCCTGGATGCTGTTGACAAATGCTTCTTGCTGATGACTATCATGGTCTCATTTAAGACATTTGGTCTCTGTTATATATGTCATGTATATCTTTTAATGTAGTGATCATGAAAATACCAAATTTGTAAGCCCACTATGCATGGGATGAATGATGTAATGTTTCTTGTTGTTGACATGTATAAACAATTGATATATCCCCACTTGGTGGGGTGGATGAGTCAAATCTGGTATATCCCCACTTGGTTGGGAGATGGATGCATGTATGAATCATTGGTGATAGGAAGGTCATTTGTGATGTTGTATAGAGTCATGTTCTTCTTTTAGAACATCTTTTTGCAGACTTCAACATATCAGAGAATTCAACATGCACTTAGGGGGAGCATGACCATTTGCCCTTGATGTCAAAGGGGGAGAGTGACTTGGTGTGGTTGTTTCCATAAAGTCCAAAGGAGGAGATTGTTGGCATTATGATGTATGTGTTGTACTTGATGGAAACCGACTTGTAGTAGAACAACTCTCTTGTATATGATAACTAGATGAATCTACAGAAGAGATATCAAATGTGACAGAATGCATGACAGAAGTATTTACAAGTGTGATGAAATGCAGGGGAGCTTCAAGGAATCAGTTCAGAAAGCAACTCACTCAGATGACAGATCACAATACTACTGGTTAACAGCACAGAGCTATAGATTAGACTACGCAAAATGAAGAAAGAGAGGTATATGCAGGTTCACCATTGACCAAGCTGTGTATACACACCGGTTCATTGTATACAAGTCGCGTATATGTACACACGCACTTTCACAAAAGGAAAAGTGCATATACCTTGGAAAAATAAATGTTTGGTCCGAAGTATTTGGTCCATGGTATTGGTCCAAGGTATTGACCCCAGGTATGTGGTCCAAGGTATTGGTCCTAAGTGGTTTTGGTCCATGGTATTAAGAAAGGCCTAAAACTATAAAAGGAGGAGAATATCATTAGGCCAAGGTGTGCAAGTGTCGAATATTTGATATAGAGTGAGATCTAATATGTAGGTTATTGGCTTATGGTGTCGTGCCTGATCTGAACCGAAGAAGAACCTTAGCGCTTGATGAAGGATAAGATCTAATGATGTATCAGGATCTTAAGGCTTGAAGTGAATTATCTTTATGTTGTTTGATCATGTATATGAATAATTGGGGCATGTTGTAGTTTGTAAATATGATGATCTGGGTATGATTGAAGTCTGGAACTATTGTTATGTTTAAAGCATGTTTTACAGATCGTATGCAGGTTCACTTTAGAAAATAAGCATATACACGCTGGTTCTGCATATCAAAACATCATATACATCATAAATTTGATTTGCAAATCTGTATGCTGGTTCGCTTTGAGGAAAGCACGTATGCATGCAGGTTCGACACATGGAAGTAGCATATACCTTATAAAATATGTTTTAGTTGCTTATGTTTGCTATTGCAGTGTTCCAGATTATTGCTTGGGTTCTGGTTACTATATTCTTGTGAAAACATTCTGAAGGATTAGAGTGATTGATTGATTCGGTTGTGGTTGGTTCAAAAGGAGATTGGTTGATGTAGATATATTTGATGATTGAATAATGTTGTTGATGGATCAAATCTGAAAATTTATGAAACGTGGTCCCTGGAAGAAAAGAGAAGGTTGTAGCCTTCTGTAGGCCGACACCTACGTACTAGTAAACATATCAGCTAGTACAAGAGCTAGTGGGTTGTAGCTCCCTTCTAGTAGAAGTTGGAGAATGAGAGAAGGTTGTAGCCTTCTGCAGTTAGAAGCCTGCGTACTGGTATAAGACTACAACAGTACAAAAACTGTAAACATAATTCTCTTATTATTAAAAGAAGACAGAGACGATTGCAGTAGGTGGTTTTCACCCACATTGGGTTTCCACCTTCTATCTTGGTGTTCATGTGTGTTTCTTGTGTGTGATGATCTGTTATGTTTTTACTGCACCTAGTTACTATTTATATGGTTCTGATGCACTGATTAAAGATCAATATATGATGAATTAATTGAATCATAAATTTGCTGGATATACACTAGTTGCTCTAAACACAGTTGTGTGTACACGTGAGTTCCCTTAACTAAAGTAGCGTATATGAATCTGATTATGGAAATGAAAAAGTTATAGATTTGCTAACACTGATTCACCTCCCCCCCTCTCAATATTATTTCCAACATTAGAGGCTTTCAAAGCTGGAAACCCTCTCTCTTGCAATAAATTAAATTTCTGTTAAATCTTTTCACCTGTAGTTCTAACTCTTTACATTTATTCTCTAGCCATATCATGAGGTTTTTCTTTGTCAAAACTCTCTTTACTTCCACGACTATGCCTATTCTATCTTGAATCTAGAGTTCTTCGAGCTCATCCTTAGTCTTGGAGTTCAACATCTTGATAATTATGTGTGCTTTTACTGGTCTGTGTTCCATCTCAACTTTTGTTTGTTCAATTGATGCTTTAACATTTTGTACTAGCTCCTCCTGCTAATAAATAATCAGAAATGATGTCCACAAGTCTGTAATATTTGCATTAATGTTATGCCATATACTTTTCTTGGCCTCTACCAACATCTGGGTAGTCAAAGGCTGATTCTCATGCTTTTCAATCTATTGATTCAACTTGTAATTTTTCTGCACTTATGATAAATATGCATTGTCAACCTTGATTTTATTCTCCTCCATTTTCCTCAATGATGCTAACTATTTCTCATTTTCTTGGTTAGTTATTGACAAATATCCCAAAGATTTTATTAACTTTTCAAAAGAATCTATAGTGAATGTTTCTGCCCTTTCTATTGAATTTGTTGTTGTTGTTTGCTATGTTGGTGTACCTGTAGCTGCTAACATTTCCTTTTCTTTCAGAAGTGCCTCCATGTCTGTCTCCATCTTCTGAATTTGAGCATTCTTTTCAACTATCAACCTAAACAAATTCTCATTCTCTATCTCTAGCTAAGTGATTTCTTTGGTTTGTTGATGCTATATATTTGGGAGCTTGAGCTACTTTCTTAGAGCTTGAATATCTAGATTTTTATTTTTGATCATCTCCTCGGCTGCTTTAATGTCACTAGGATCATATCCTAGTATAATTAGCAAATCCTCAAGAGCTTTGGTTATGGTGTCTTTGGTCAAGGATGTCATTCGCTCTATCTTTAATTGTGAATGCATTTTGTTTAGAGAGGCCTGTAGCTTTATTGGTTGTGCTGGTTATTACAAGCGCTTTATAGAAAATTTTGCTAAAACAACACATTAACTTTTTCAATCACTGACAAAAGATGCAGACTTTGTGTGGATAGATGACTATGATGCAGCCTTTGTGAAGATGAAGGAACTGGTCTATAGTGCTCCGATCCTTAGAGGACCAGACTAGGCATTACCATTCCATATTCATGCTAATGCTTCCCAAACAACAGTTGGGGCAGTTTTAGGGTAGCAGGTGACTGAAAAAGAATTCCTCACTGTCATATATGCCATCAACAAGTTCTGGCACTATATCACTGGTTACCACACCTTTGTACACACGGATCATGCAATCATCAGGTATCTGATGAATAAACTCGTTACTCCTGGCCGTATTACAATATGGCTTTTGCTACTTCAAGAATTTGATATTACCATAGTAGATAAACCAGGAAAGGACAACGTGGTTGCTGATTTTTTGTCTAGATTAGAAAACAATACCGAAGGTACACCTATCGAAGATAACTTTCCAGTTGAATATCCTTTTGCAATTTCCGCTAACACTCTGTGGTATGTAGATATTGCTAACTATCTTGCTACAGTTTGTCATACAAGGACCAACGGAAAATTATTCATCATACTACTCGATATTCATGGATGGCAGGATACCTCTTTCATATGGGGGTGGATCAACAGATTCAGAATTATGTATTAGAGGATGATATCTATGAGATATTGAAGGCTGCCCATAGTGGGCCTTGTGGAGGACATTTTGCAGATAAAAGAACAGGCCACAAGGTGCTGTAAATGGGATACTACTGGCCTTCTATCTTTTGAGATGCTAGAGACTATGTCCGAAGATGTGACAGCTATCAACGTATGGGACATCCTAGGAAATAAGATGAAATGCCATTATAGCCCCAGATAGTCCTAGAACCTTTTGAGAAATGAACCATCAATTTTTTTGGACCCATCAACCCACCTTCCCATCAGAAGGTTCACATCTTGGTTTGTATTGATTATGTGACTAAGTGGGTGGAAGCTAGAGCGGTTGCGAAAGCAACAGAGAAGGTGGTGGAAGACTTCCTTTTTGAAGATATTTTTGCCTGATATGGTACCCCGAGAGAAATTCTTTCAGATGGAGGAGCACAATTCACATCCCACATGATAGAGAGGCTTATGCAGAATATGGGGTCAAACACAGAGTGACAACTCCATACCATCCCCAAGCGAATGGATAGGTAGAAAGTTCAAACAAGGTGTTGGAGAATATCTTGACAAAAACTGTAGTAAGTCATCGCTAGGATTGGTCACAGAAACTCCCAAAATCTCTTTGGGCGTATAGGACAACATGGTGAAATACAACTCGGTTTTCACCATTTGAGCTAGTCTACAGGAAATCTCCCTTGTTTCCGGTTGAATTTGAGATCAATAGGCTCAAAACAGCTTTGGAAGTGGGATTGAACTTATCAAAGGCCCAGAAACACCTGCTAGAACAACTCAATGAGTTAGACGAGATTCGTTTAGAATTTGTCCAGAGAACTACTACTGTTCAACAACAAAGAACAAAATGGCACGATAAATTTATCAAGAATAAGGTGTTTCATACAGGGGACTGGGCATTGTTATATGACTCCTGGTTCAAAGATTTTAAAGGAAAGCTTCACACTCGTTGGATGGGACCCTATGAAGTGAATGTTGTATTCACCAATGGCACAATCAGATTGGTTATAGTAGATGAAAATCCTACTTCCTTCCTAGTGAACGGACACCGTCTGAAGTTATGCCACCGTCCAACATCAAAAGATGCCTTCATAAAACATCTTTCTAATACATCTGGTTTGATGGTTTTTGATGCAGAGAATTCTCCCTCTACCCTTAAAAAAAAATATTGTTACTACTTACTTGTTTGTCTTTTTGCAGGAATAAGAATTGAATTATGACAAGGAGAAATAGAGAAATTTTTCAAGTAACAGTCGTTGTTGTTATTCCACTGGTGCTATCACTCCACTGTTGTTGTTACTCCACTGGTTGCTGTTACTCCGCCAGTGCTGTTACTCTACTGTTGCTATTACTCCACTAGTTGTTGTTACTCCGCTGGTGCTGTTACTCCACTGTTGTTGTTACTCCACTGGTTGTTGTTAATTCGCAGGTGTTGTTACTCCACTGGTTATTGTTACTCCACTGGTGTTGTTACTCCACTAGTTGCTGTTACTTCGTCGGTTCTGTCACTCCACTATTGCTATTACTCCACCGGTGCTGTTACTCCTCTAGTGTTGTTACTCCATTGTTGTTGTTACTCCGTCGGTGCTATTACTCCACTGGTGTTGTTACTCCACTGTTGTTGTTACTCTGCCAGTGCGGTTACTCCATCGTTGTTGTTACTCCATCGTTGTCGTTACTCCATTGATGCGGTTACTCCATCGATTTCGTTACTCTGCTATTTCCGTTATTCCACCGATTATCTTTGCTACTACTCCAGCGCCAGGTAGGTCTCTAGGTATGCCTTCATTGACTCTTATGGATTTAATTAAAATATTCCAAAAAGAGACTAGTACATGCCACAGACAACCGCATTTAAGTTTAGGGGGGGGGGGGGTCCCGTCATAAAGAAATGACCACATACCTAAAATTGTTATCATATCACATCATAACCAAATCCAATGAAAACAGAAACCAAAAAATTGTGAGATTTTGTAATCATGATTCCCACGCATTGGAATTTGAAATTGTACGCTAAGAACTTTACTGGTCATTTCCCCAGTACGCTGTATTCAATTGCCATAATCATTCACCTGTACTGCCACACCCTTCCATTAATTGTTGTATTTTTTGAGGCATACCAGTCATTATTATCATCCTTTCAACTCGCGGCCACCATACTAATAATATTGTCATTGTCAGTTTGGTTGGGTTACTCTCCCCCTACCAACCAACTATACCCATCGTTTTGATCCAGTTCTTACAGCGATGGGTGGGCTAGTTGTGCACCATGAGCCAGAGGGCATGACAATGGTCAAAAACAATCCGAAGGTACGGTAGGTCTTTGAAAATGCAGGGTGGAACGTTTATTTTGATAGGTTGAAAGGAGTTAACGAGGTAATTGCAATTGAATTCGCACTCAATTCAGAGGAAGAGAGCTCTTGGGTCTGGGGGATAGAAATCCCTATTACAGAAGAAACCATTGCAGAGGTTAGCGGGTTACCCCAGTAGGGGAAAAAATGGTTTTCACGAAGAAGCGCCCTTCGAAAGTTCCCCGAAGCATTCTTACAGGCTGGAGAAAATGTTGTTCAAAAGGGTCGAGGGTACGACCCAAACTCATTACAACACCCATGGGGTGAGGTAGCAGGTTTTGTAATGAGATACATAACCTGTGAGGGGAGGTACACCACCATGTTTAAATACCATTTTAGAATATTGGCTCACCTCTGGTTCCCACAGGCAAAAGCCTTCTCATTGAATATGCCTTTCTTCCTGTTAAGAAGTCTCTAGCTGATGGCGCACTCTGCTCAGCGTTTACGACAAGTGGCAGCAGTCATTACCAACCATGGCCTGGTCCGGCTGCTAGTCATGCATGCAATTGGTCGATTTTAAATCCCGTGGGAAACATTCTGGGATTCTACAGAGGAAGAAATAATGACTGCTAGAGCTGCTAGAGAGGAAGAGCCCGAAGCGATGGAGGAAGGAACCAAAGTAGAGGATGAATACATAGATCAAGAGGAACCAGAGGAAATAGAGATAGAACTTGAAGAGCGGGAACAAAATCAGGAGCATGAACCAGGGAGGACAGTCGAGGCTGCTCCACAAGAACCAGCCTCGACCTCGGAACTAATGGAAGAAGAAGTACTACAACAAGGGGCCAATATAGAAAAGGCCACTAGCAACATGACGTAGGCTGTTCTTCAAGAATCAGCCTTGACTATAGAGCCATTAGAGAAAATCAGCAGCACTATAATAAGCGAAGAGGGACCGCATTAGGTTGAGGTGGAGGAATTCATTAATATTGCAGCCGGAGGTGTCCCACAAGAACCATCCTCGACCATAGAACTAATGGAGGAAGAACCAGAATGAGAAGGGCTCGAAGCTAAAAGAACTGTGGGGCCAATAGAAGAAGAGGATAGGGGTTTAATGGATGGAATCGATGTGATTATGCAAGAATCCATCTGGATCAATGTCGTGCTAGAAGAAACAGTGCCAGCATCATTTATTCAAGAAATGTTAGACATGGAAGGTGGTGTCCCATAAGAACCACCATCAATCTGTCCTACTTTGGAGACCACAAAGGAATTAAATGTCGAGATTGACGTTGTTCCACAGGAACTAGTGATCCAGGTGGATGTTGGTGGCCACCCACCTATCCCATTTGGACCCCCGCAACTGTCTCTTTCAGTTTTCAGTTTCCGTAATTGTAGCACAATTTACTATTTTAGCAGTTTTTTCGGGTCCTGAACTTCCGAAGCCGTTTTGAGGCCCTAAACAATGTTTTTTGGGAAATCTGGGGGCAACATGGGTCCATGGACCCATGTTGCCCTTCCCAAAGTGGTAGTTCTCGGATAGATCTTTCTAACGAGCTATCATACGCGTCAAACGGAGATCGTATGCCAAAGTTACGACCCCGGGAAATTGATGTACCAATTTACCCAAAACGGGGCCACAATTTGGCGTTTCATCTTCTAAGGGTCCGTTTTGGAATGTGAAGGGTTTTCCATTGTTTCTCAACAATAAATAGGCCTTCGAGCCTCATTGTAACACAGTTCAGAACAGTTCAAAGACATGTAGCACCACATCTCTTCTCAGAGATAAGCTACCATCGCCCTAGCTGGTTTATTCCAATTCCAGTTGTAAGCATATTTCAGTATTTTCCATTAATGAATGAAGTATTATTTCCGCTGCATCTCTGTATATATGGTTATCTCTGTAATCTATTGCGTTCCTGTTTAAATCCGGATCAGTGGTATCAGAGCGGTCTGCTTTTTCTCTGTTTTTCTTTGCATGTCCCCAACGAGGTCAAGATATAAGGAGTTAGGGTTTGAACTGGTCGAACCTTTGCAAGACCGGCCTCGAAAATCCCGATGGCCTCCCATGGTGGATGAGAATAAAGACGAGGGAGCAGAAGATCCTATCAAAATCTTGCTCGAAGAAGCGCTCGAGCAGCAAAGGAACGCGATGATGGATAGCTTTGCGCAGATCCTTCAGCGACTACCCAGAGGTGACGCATCGGCTTCCAACAGCGACTCTGGAAACGCCACACCCTTTAAGGTACAAGTTAATTTTGAAATCCCATCTTCGAGGGTAAAATAGACGCAGATGACGTAGATAAATGGTTAAATCTGCTAGAGGGGTATTTCTCTATTCATGAATTCTCAAGTCGGGAAAAGATTGTTTTCGCTCTTCTCAAAGCAGCCCCCCACGTCAAGGACTGGTGGGAAACCTACTGCGAGCAGAAGGATGAAAGCACAGGCTCGTTATTTTTAGCCGCACCCACTTGGAATGACTTCCGGGTTGCCATCAAGGAGCAGTACTACCCTGTCAAAAGCTATGAGGACAAATACATCAAATGGACCACACTGCGGCAGGCACGAGACCAAGATGTTCCAGAGTTCACAAACATTTTTCATACCCTTCGCACATAGTTGGGTATGAAAGATTCTGAGCGGAATCTGGTGCTCAAATACCGCGGCTGCCTACATAGATACATCCAGGAAGAGATGGAGTTCTTGGACATATCCTCACTCGGCACAACATACCGATACGCTGTCAAAATCGAGCAAAAGTTCAAACAAAAGAAGAGAGACTTTGGATCTGCAAATCCGAAGCCCAAAGGACAAAACCAAGGCAGGGTGACCCAAGACAACCCGTC
>APFE030311108.1:77357-107499 GCA_000404065.3 Pinus taeda | reverse complement strand
CATTGCATACATTAAGCTTCCAACTGTTGATGCATATGGAACTTTAGACATATAATCCATGTCTTCTTGGGTCTTTGGGCACATTTCCTTGCTACGTTTGAAATGGCTAGCAAAAAGGTGTACTAACTGGTTTTGCATTGTGCATGTTAAACCTTTTCAACACCTTTTGTATGTACTCATTCTGAGACAATGTTAATTTACGATTTTTCCTGTCTCTAGTTATTCTCATACCAAGGATTTGGTTTGCAGCTCCCAAATCCTTCATTGCAAATGAATTTGCCAATTTTCTTTTGAGCACATTTATTTCCTGTATGGTAGATCCTGCAACAAGCATGTCATCTACATACAATAACAATATAATATAGCTGCCATCATTTTGCTTTTTCAGATAAACACAATGATCAGAGTGACATCTAGTATAACCTTGTTCAGACATAAACTTGTCGAATTTTAGATACCACTGCCTTGGAGCCTATTTTAAGCCATACAAGCTCTTCTTCAACCTGCACACTAGTTTCTCCTTCCCGTTTACCTCATATCCTTGTGGTTGCTGGATATGTATCTCTTCCTCCAAATCCCCATGGAGAAAGGTTGTCTTTACATCTAACTGCTCAAGATGCAAATCTTAAATTGTTATTAGACTTAAAATAGTTCTGATTGAAGTCATTTTAAGAACAGGAAAAAATATTTCATCAAAATCAATACCTTTCTTCTGTGCAAACCCCTTCACCACAAGTCTAGCTTTGTACCTTTGTTTTCCTCCATCTTCTTCCTTCAGCCTGTAAACCCATTTATTCTTCAATGTAGTTTTTCCTGTAGGCAACCTAACTAAGTCCCAAGTTTGGTTATGCATTAAGGAGTCCATCTCTTCTTCCATGGCTACCTCCCATTTCTTCCTGCTTTCAACCTGCATTGCTTCTTCATAACATTTGGGTTCATCAGAATCAGTCAACAATAAATAATGTAATGAAGGAGAGTATCGTTCAAGGGGTATACTTATCCTGGTAGATCTTCTAACACCACTTTCAGGTGTTTGGGGTGTCTGTTGCTGTTGTGGTGGTTGTTGTTGTTGTGATTGTTGATTATTATTATTTTCAGGAACCTTTACTTTTTTAGTGATTTCATCAAGAACTGCATATTCCTTGTTTTCTTTTTCTTGTTTCTTTTCCTACAACTGATTCTTATACAAGACCTTTTCATTGAATATTACGTCTCTACTCCTAATGATTTTTTTATTTTCGTAATCATATAAGTGATAACCAAAATCAGTAATACCATATCCAATAAAGGTACATTTCTTTGACTTTGCCTCAAGCTTTGTTTAATTTTCTTTATTAACATGGACAAAGGCCTCACAACCAAAAGGATTTAAAAAAGAGTAGTTTATCTTTTTACCTGTCCATGCTTCCTCTGGAACACCACCATCCAAGGAACTTGAAGGCCCTCTGTTTATTAGATAAACAACAATATCTATAGAATCTTCCCAAAATTGTAAAGGCAATCCTGCATGCAATCTCATGCACCTTGCACGCTCCATGATTGTTTTGTTCATCCTTTCTAACACACAATTTTCTCATGGTGTTCTTGGAACTGTCTTCTTTCTACGAATTCCATGCTCTGAACAGTACCTATCAAACTCTTTGCTGCAATATTCACCTCCATTTTTTGATCTGAGACACTTCAATTTCTTTCTTGTCTCAATATCAACCAAAGCTTTCCATTTCTTAAAAGTATCAAATACATCAGATTTATTCTTAATACAATAAAATCCAAGTTTTTCTAGTTTCATCACCAATAAAAGTAACAAAATAATGAGAGCCACTGAGAGATGATACCTAAGCAGGTCCCCATACATCTGTATGCACAAGCTCTAATTTTTCGCTCCTTTTTTTTCCCAACTCTGAGAAATCTAACTCTCTTTTGTTTTCCATAAATGCAATTCTCACAAAAGTCCAAATCAACATTCTTCAAACCCGGCAACAAATTCCTTGAGTGAAGAATCTTCATCCCCTTTTCACTCATGTGTTCGAACCTATGATGCTATAATGCTCCATCTACTCCTTTGGAAGTTAAAGCATTAACAGAGTTAGAAATACCATTGCATAAATACAATGTACCAACCTTTTCGCCTTTTGCTATTACTAGGAATCCTTTGGTGACCTTCCAAGATTTATCTATGAAAGTTGTCACACAACCTTCACCGCCTAACTGCCCTGTTGAAATCAGATTTTTCTTCATATCTGGAACATGCCTTAACTCCTTTAGTAGCCATTGTTTTCCATTCTGTTGTTTTACAAGAAATTACCCATTCCAACAATTTTACAGGGTTTATCATCACCCAAACGAACTTGTCCAAAATCTCCTTGAACATAGTCATGAAAATAATTCTTATCAGGTGTGGCATGGAATGAGGACCCTAAATCTACCACCCAGGAATCAGTAATATTTTTGAAAGAAAGAATCAAAGCATCTTGTAACACCTCACATGTCACATTTGCTTCATGGTTGTTTTCTTGTTGTACATCTCCTTTTCCCTTCCAAGATCTACAATCTTTATTTAGGTTTCCTTTCTTTCTGCATTTCCAATAGATTATCCCTGATCTAGACTTGGATCTACCTTTCCTTGATTTACTGTGATACCCTGATCTCTTTCCTCTTTCCATTTTTCTTCCCCTAGACTCTGCACTCAAAGCATTACCCGATGTCTCACTGGAGCTTTTCCGTCGCATTTCCTCGCTAAGGATAGCACCAACAACATCATCAAACTTTAAAGTATTAGATCCAAATACAGAGTTACTAATGGCCACTACTAAACCAATCCAACTATCTGGCAATGAGAACAATAATAACAGAGCTCTAACTTCATCATCAAAGTTTACCCCTACAAAACTTAACTGACTTGTAACAGTATTCAAATCATTTAAATGGTCTGCAACAGATCCACCTTCCAACATCTTCATATTAAATAATCCTTTCATAAGAAATACCTTGTTTGAGGCCGAGGGTTTTTCATATAGTTTCGCCAATGCCTTAATCAAACCCTCTTTCATTTTTTCCTTCGAAATGTTGAAGGCGACTGATGCTACGAGGCACAACCATATTGTTCCAAGTGCCTTTCTATCGAGAAGGTTCCATGCTTCATCTGTCATACCTGTTGGCATCTTTGTTTTTCCACCCAATGGTAGGTATAGATCTTTCTGATACAGATAATCTTCCATCTGCATCTTCCACAACGAGAAGTTTTGGCCGTTAAATTTCTTGACCCTAAACTTACCATCTTCTGACATTGCTCACACTTGAACGAGAAACCCTTCTTTTCCTGTGAGTTTCATCAGCCAAATAGACCTTTGGCTCTGATACCAGTTGTTAGAAAATTATATGTTACAGAGCAATGGAACACATAGAATATTGCAAAAATATAAACACAGAAAAATTCCATAAAACCAGAGAGACACAGATATACGTGCTTCACCTAGTTTGGGCTACGTCTACCTCGAACAGCCAGTCCTTCCTTTCTATTATCCAGCAAAATGAGAGACACAGATACAACAGATCCACTATAAATATCCTCTGTTTCTCTCACAGTCTCACCTCTTTGTTTCTCGCTCAGAGAATACACATCTATTACACAGCCTCAATACAATTCCCTCATACAATGAGAGGGGTTGCCTTCTAGGGAAAAAAACCCTAAACTAAACATAAGTTCTACCGTCAGATCATCCGCCTAATGAACGGCCCACATTGACTAGAAATTACTATACTTTTACAAGGAAATTTTACATTTGTTTTTAGCTTTGGGGACGCTGCCCCTGAAACACCCGTTGGGGGACCGCTAGCCCCCAAACCCCCCAGCCGGGGGGGATCGGCCCCCCTGAACCCCCGAGGGGGGACAAGTCCCCCCCGCACCCCCCCGCATGGAGGGGTGTACAAACTTCCTGGGTTATACATCTGGCTAAAACAAATACCTATAAAAAATCATGCTCTGTACTCAACAACTTTGTCGTTTCTAGAGAATGCTTACTAGTCCAGCTACAAAGTGGTACATCGAGTTACCATAAGCTTCTTTCGATAACTTCACTGCTTTAGCTACCATGTTTTTAAGCCACTTCCAATTACCCATACAATGAGACTGGAAAGGAACTATTAACCAAATTTAAATAGACTACTGCTACTCATATCTCTGATCATTTTCATGAGTGGTGTCGTCGTCGTCAAATGGTTAAAACTTATGTTCTTGGTCAGCTTCTAGCTGAGTGGTTTATAAAATCCTTACTTTCATCTATCACTAAGGATGTGGGGAAGGTGGAGTTGTCACAGAAGAGAAAATAATTTCTCGTGCCCAATATTTGGACTTAATATATACACAGTCTGGAACACTTTATAACAAGATCCTGAATGCACCCTAGCCAGATTTCATTGTTCCTCCTCCGCCATCAAGTAAGGACTCTCATGCCGGCAACGGTGTGATTGGTTCCTCGAGCACAAAAATGGTAGGTAGACCATCTGGTTAAGGACTTTCCATTACCAATCAAACTACAAATGCACCTGATAACACTCTTACTTCCCAAATCAATGTCGTATCATCTGACAAGGGCAAGAATGAAAAGCAACCAGGAGGTGAGAAAAAGGGGAAAAACAAGAAGAAACAAAATAACTCCCCTCAAGAGAAATCATCTGATTCCTCTTCTTCAGCTAGGAAACCTCGTTACCCATGTTTGATTTGTAACAATGAGAATTTTATGTGGGATTGTCCGCACTGCTCCGAAGTCTCAAAACTTCTGAAGACTTCTAATACATCTACAGTATTAACTGATCCTTTTCCAAAGCCGAAGACAAATATGGTTGCTATAGACCAAGCTTCCACTTCCCAAGTGCTTATGCTATCCGCCTCTAAGCAGCAAGATGATGTTTTGGTGTCAACATGAATTAAAGATTATGGAAATCAACCGTCGTCGTCGAATAACCAAGTTGATCAGCCTAACCCTTCAAATACAACTTCAAATGATCCTATTCCACAACCTATTGCACCAAAGTTAACAATAGAACCTCCTAAGAGAGTTGTACACAAATCGAGATTTAACCCTCAAGCTCGAGCTACACATAACTATAACATAGTAGAATATTTGGCTTAGTCACCTTCTTCTATGTCTACCCTTGAGGTGCTACAAAATTGTCCCTCCCAAAAGCAGGCTTTGTTGTCAGCAATTGGTGGAATCGATCCAACTGATTCCAATCTTGTGGTTTTCAACCATGTGGGTTATACGCCACAGCTATCAGCACAATTATCATTTCTGATTCAAGTAAATGCCTTGAGTAAAAATTTGCATCGAACCATTATTGATGAGGGGGAATCTAGTTGTATAATGTCTATGAGCTGCTAGAAAACACTTGGCTACCGCCTTTGTCACTTCTACCAACAACATTAAAATCTTTTGACAGTCACACATATACGCTTTGTGGAATATTGAATAATATGAAAATTGAACTAGGAGGCAAAATGGTAACAGTTGAAGTTGAGGTAGGTTACGGACCCCTTGACTACAACATTTTGCTAGGAAGACCATGGGTTTATGCCATGGCTTTTGTGGTTTCAACATACTTTCGTATGATTGCATTTCCTCATAAAAGTGGAATCACAGTTATCAACCAACTCGCCTTCTTCACCTCTAGTTCACAGGTTACTGGAAGCATTCCATTGGTACATAGACCCCCGCTATCTCTCCAAAACATTGGTGTGGGTCTCTTTAAAGACTCTTCCCTAATGCATACTTTTTCACTACCACCACCATCAAATTTGGCGGAAGTGGCAAAATTTGAGACTTGCAACATGATATCTTCCACTTCATCTAACTTAAGGAGGACTACCAATAGTTTTGAAGTTGATAGTAGTAATGAAATCATGCCACTGACCCTATTCAGCTAGCATAGCAATCAATATTTCTAGCTTATGCAGTGAACCCAAATCCATTTCGTCAATTTTATGGGTAGATCATTCATTAGAATTCAGTACTTCTTTCGATCCTTTTTCACGTATATTTTCTATTGATGAAGGAATCTTCCAATCAATGATGATGGAAGGAGAACCATGGCAGGATTATCATCATCATTCCCATCTTCCAGATCACATTGAAGATTATACAAATGAACTTAGTCATCCTTCAGTTGTCGATTTCCTTTTGAATTATGTTTTCATAGATACAATAGATTCCGAGCAAAACTTGTCAAATATTGAAGAAACCATTTCTATAAATATTTCGACCAAACCTAACATTGTAGAAAACGTTCATGTTGGAAAATATTGTTCTCCATCGAAACTTGATATTTATTGTGCTCTTTTTCATGAATTTCAAGATATATTTGCATGGTCATATGAGGAGATGCCAGGTATAGACTCTCGTATAGTTGAACATGAAATCAAAATGTATCTTGACATCAAACCAGTATGACAGTGCCTCTGACCTATTCATCCAAAGAAGGTTGTTGCCATTAAGACAGAAGTTGAAAAACTTTTGCATGCTGGTTTCATTTATCGTGTTCCTCTTACCGATTGGGTTTCCAATATTGTTCCTGCCATGAAGAAACAAGGGACAATACGAGTGTGCGCTGATTATAGGGATGTAAATCAGGTTTCTCCAAAAGACAATTATCCCACTCCCTTTATCGATTAGATTATTGATGAATGCACTGGATGCGAAATATTTTCATTTATGGAAGGTTTTTCCGGCTACAATCAAATCAATATTCACCCATAGGACCAATCTAAAACTGCTTTTATTTGTCCATGGGGCACATTCGCTTATCGGAAACTCCCATTTGGTTTGAAGAACGCAGGGGCCACATTTCAGAGGGTAATGAACTATGCCTTACACAACATCAAATGTATTGTTCAACCATACCTTGATGATTTACCTGCTCATTCACAAAAGTGGTTTTATCACCGGTAGCATTTAAGAGCTATATTTTTACAATGCCGACACTACAAAATACAACTCAATCCACACAAATGTGTGTTTTGTGTTGGTTCTGGTCTTTTTCTTGGATTCATAGTGTCTAAGGATGGAATTCGACTTGATCCGTCCAAGGTTCAGGCAATTCTTGACTTGCCTCCACCTTCAAATCTACTTCAGTTACGGAGACTCCAAGGGAAGGCTAACATTCTAAGGAGGTCCATTCCCAATTATGTTGAAATGGATAAAGGATTTACTCGTTTATTGAAAAGGGGATACCCTTGCATTGGGATCAGGTTGTGCAAGCTTCCTTTTATGTTATTAAAGATACCTTGATTAGAGCCTCATTAATGTATTCCCTAAATTATCAAAACGACTACTTCTTGTATCTCGCCACTGCAGATACAACCATTGGAATGGTTTTAGCCCAAGAAGAAGATGAGATTGAACATCCTATATATTATTTGAGTTGCAATCTCAATGATACAGAAAGTAAGTACTCTTATGTCGACAAACTAGGTTTGGCAGTTGTTCAAGCTATACAGAGATTTCACCATTATATCCTGCTGCAAAAGACCATTGTCATTTCGGATTGCAACCCTATGACATATATTTTGTTACGTCAATTGCTGGGGGGATATACTCAAAATGGATAGTCATTTTGTAGGAGTTTGATCTAGAATTCATCAAGTCCCAATCAAAGAAATCTCTAGTTTTCACCAAGCTACTTTGTGATATTCCCTCGACTTCTATCGATTCAACTTCAAAACCATCAATTATAGATGAGTCTCTATTCCTGATTTCATCATTTGACGTGTGGTATGGAAATATACTGATTTATCTCCAGGCCTAAACTTTTCGGCCTTATACCTCTCGATCGCAATAGTGACGTATCCGATACTAAGGCAAAGATTATCTGATCGTTGGCAACACCCTTTACCATCGTGGTATCAATACAATTTTACGAAGGTGCCTCACTCATGAGGAAGTTGAGAAAGTTTCGAATGATTTCCATTCAAGTGCTTGTGGTGGACACTTATCTGGTTATGCCACCACACAGAGAATTCTTTGTGCTAGTTACTTATGGCCTAGTATATTCAAAGATTGCATAATTGCCATCAGAAGTTGTCACGCATGCCAGATCTATGACCGTAAAGCTAGATTACCACCTACACCATTACATCCTATCATCATTGTTGGACCATTCACCAAATGGGGCATTGACTTCATGACATGTAACCCCACCTTGACCTGGGGGCATGGGTACATTATAGTCACCGTTGACTATTTTACCAAATGGGTCGAGGCGATGCCAACATTAAACAACAGTGGCAAAATGGATGCTCTTTTCTTTTTCAACCACGTGGTTGCCCGGTATGGTGTACCACAAGCTATAGTTATAGATCATTGGTCACATTTTCATAATCACATGATGGTTGAGTTGATTGCTAAGTTAGGACTTTCACATGATAGTTCTACCCCTTATTATCTACAAGAAAATGGACAAGTTGAGGCCGTCAACAAAGCCTTGAAGCAAATGCTTCAAAGAATGATAGGGGTTCATAAACGAAACTAGAATTTAATCCTATACTCTGCCTTGCGGGCATATCGAACCTCGGTGAGAAATGAAAATGGATTAACACCCTTTCAATTGATGTATGGTATGGAAGCAATCTTGCTAATACAATGTGAAATTTCATCTCTCAAACTCACGATTTCCCTATTACCTAACACTTTTGAAGAAGAAGCACATTTCTTGGAACTTATCCATCTGGATGAAACCTGTCATGAAGCTACATTGCCTAACGAATCGCATAAGAAACGAATCAAGGTGCAATATGAAAGAAATGTCAAGCCTCGCATTTTCTTATAAGGAGACCTAGTCTTGCTTTACAATCAGGAAGCTGATAAACTAGGAGTAGGAAAATTTGAACTGCTTTGGATGGGTCCTTATATTTTCAAGTGTGTTTTGGCAAAAGGTGTCTACGAGTTGGTGGATTATGATGGAATTCCATTGTCACAGCCCCAAAATGGGTTGTATCTCAAACTTTACTATGCTTAATTGAGTGTAGTAAAAATCATTGTATATACGCTTTAATTGCATGTGTTTGTGTCAATTCCTCTTTTAGATTTTTTATGTGCTTGAGTAATTCTCTTTGCATTTGTTGCAGATGTCAGAACCTTTGGAACCATTTGTTGGTTATGCCAATGGTGCTAGTCGTAATACACAGAACCTATCTTCTGTAGCATGGGCCATTTTCACTCCAAGTGGTGAGTTAGTGAGTTTTCAAGGGTTTTGTATCTGTCGATTGATGAACAATATCGTTGAGTATAGTGCATTGATCGAACGTCTCTTTGACGCTATTTCACTTGGCATCCGATGAATCATCATTAGGTTGGATTCACAACTAGTTGTACTACAAATAACAAACATTTATACTGTCTGAAATCCAACAATTCTTCGTATGTTCCTTAGAGTTCATCTTTTGGAAATACATTTTGAGTACATTCAATATCAACATATTTCCATAAACTTTAACACATTAACCGACTCATTAGCGAATTATGTGTTAAACAGACAATTGTGACACATGTAAAAGAAAATTTTTAATTCACGTCATTAGTTGAATAGGATTGCATATAGCCCTACATATAAGAACTCTGAAAGTAAAAATATATAGATATTTTAAAAGTTTTTACAAAATTTGTGTCCAAGACACGTTTGGTCATCTAACCTAAAAACTCAAAATGCATGCAAAAACATCCTAAGTAGACCTAGTGATGCTCATGATAACAGGTCACAGCCTAAGCTATCATGCACAAGAGCCACATCCAACGGCCTAGAACACCAATAGCATGGCATTGTGCCTCATGGGTAACTCCTTGATCCAAACATCTGGAATACCAAGGGTTAATCCCTCCACATGATACTGCAACTCTACTAAGGTCTCGGCCAAATCCAAATCCTGGAGAACCACTCTCCCGATGTTTATCCTTGTTGGCCCAGTTGCCTCCTGTTGGTGCCTCATAGTTCGAATAGTACCCACATCTTCATGCATGACAACGATTTTAGTTTAGTCTTGGAAACATTAAAAACACAAAAACATGTAGAAACTTGAAAATCAAAAACATTTTGGGCAAACAATTTACCTATAACACCCCATTGAGCACCCACTGGTAAAATCAAATCCGGATCTCCACAAAAATCCATCCCTGAGTATGGATGCTCCTCGATGACAATGTGTTATCAATCGATCCAACTAAAGAATGCAATGGAAAAATGATTGTTGACTAACCCACATGTCTAGCCATCAATTCAACACACCTCTGCATCCGTGGATCTCTAGGACCATCTACACCCACTGTTACATGTTGTGGTTGCATCAATGGAATTCTTTCTAAGGCAAAAGCGATTAATATCAAACCATAGCTAAAATTATTTTCCTTACCACTTTTTACCTTTGTCAGTTGTTCTTTCATTGAAGAAAGAACAGCCTCACACTAGTTGAATACTTTTGTCTCAAGACACTCTAGTTCATATTGCATATATGATATGTTTGCTAGATGAAGTTTCACACTGCCAGCCAACTTTGTGATAGAGAAAAGGATAGTTCTCAAAGGAAAATCACTTACATCCCTGATGTTTATTTTCCCGTCCTTGCTAGGATGTGTACTTAGCTGAAAAAATTGTCAAATGTAATCCCTCATCGATTCACGTCCACGGGCAAATCCTGAAAGTGAGATGGGGGCACCTCTCCTCAACAGCCCAGTAAGAAAGTAAACGTCATCGATCATAATAGGGACCACTTTGTCCCCTATGTGAAAAGCTTGATCTTTCGTATCCCATGCATGAACTAGGAACTGCAATAGTTCTATTTGTTGCCTCATTCCAGACAACCTGAAGTATTTGAGCAACCCAGAGTTTTTAGGGCCTCAATTGTACCAAGATTATTTATGGCAATCATGTCTTGTTCTTCATGCTCTCTTTCTCTCTAAGTAATATATATTCTGATCCGATGAAAGCCTGAAATCAAACCATAAGCTTAATTAGGACCCTTTCCATGCAAAAAACAAGACAAATTTTGGAGCAAACAGGTGAAACAAGTTTGGGAAACTTGCCCAGCGCAGCCTAGGCGAGGAGACACTGTGTTGCAGAGCAGGTAGCCTTCTATCTGGGTGCTCTTCAGCACAGTTTTTGACATGCAAGTTTGCGTTGATCCTAGGGTGAAAAAATATAACCCTAGAGGGCCCAAAAAACCCTACTTCCATGAAACAATAAAAGAATGACATGAAAAGAAAGAGGAGGGGTAGATCTCCTACCTGTTATGGATGGAACGAGAAATGGTCCACAGAATCTCTCACAATCAGTTGTTGAAGTTCGATATAAAAAACTAGCCCAGAGCAAAAAACTAAATGGTAAATATTAAATGGTAAAAATAGCATGGTAAATACTTGTTTTATGTTTATTTCATGTTCATTAACTGAATAAACTTTAGTATTTACCTATTTTTACTCATGAAATAGGTATTTTTATCCATTTGGTGTTGTTTTGAGCAGGTTTTACAACTAACTTATAGAATTTGACGTGCTCTATTGTAAGTTGTATCTTTGACCACAGAGCATACTTTTATCTCTTTTTCGAGGTCTGTTAAACATCGAATAAGGCACCCCCTTGGAGTCCTCTTTAAGCTCTTTCTAAACTCTCTAATTATGAAAATATTGTCGAGCGCTTGTCCTTTTTAGCTCGTTAATGGATTGGAAATGACATCTACTCAGTATAAGTTTAACCCTTTTTCGGGTTGAGATAGATTATTTACGAAAAAGGAATACGTTGACCGAACATGGTCAATAGGTTCTCTCTCGTATTGTTTTATGCTTTTTCGGGCTTGAAAGACAAATCTACGAAAAACAACTTGTGGAGTTTTCTTTTCATCCCTTTTCAAACTCTCTAAACATGGAAAGGACCGAGTTATCATTGTCTTTAAACTCGTTAAAACATCAAATAGCAACAAACTTGTCGATCATGACAGGGCCGAGTTTCACCTTCGCTAGACTTGTTAAAACATCACATAGCAATGGATTCACCCGAAGGGTGGAATTATACAACAAGCATATGTTATCCTCCTCAATCTTGGTTAAAAAATAAAGAGGTACTAGTTAGCAATGACTGGGGAAAATGAAAAAAGGGGTAAACCACTTTTGGTACCAGGTCGCTCTTGAACATGACACTTTCACTTCATAACTATGACTATTTTGGTTGGGTTATCAGCTTGATGTTTATCATACTATTGGTCTATCATACCATCCATCACTTTGTTTTGGGTCAATGCTACCAATTCATTCAATGTCTCCGACATGTTCAAGAGAAGTCATTCAGTCAAAATTCATCCTCTGCAATACCAAAAACCTTCATTTTCATGACTGCCATTCCTGAACCTTGTGTCGTCAGTCAAATTCCATCTCCAAAATCATTACACTCCTTTCATGTCGTTGATGTGAGATACATCAATGCCCTCCTGCAATGAGTTGCTTCTTGTTGATATCAACACATTATCGAAGAAGTTGACCTAGAAACACCTTTCCAATACCTTGAGGCTTGCATACATCAATGGCAAGTTTCTCGCTCCCAGCGATAGGTCGACATCACTGGCATTCAATCGAAATACTTTGTATGGTGTTCGACATCAAAACATCCATTCACACCATGCAAAATGTATTGCAGTACATTGAGGATCATTATCATTATTGGTGATTTCTCTCACGCCTGTTAATGGCTTACATCATTAGCTGGTAATCAGACGGTGTCTTCCCATTTTTTACTTCAGATCACATATTCACATGGTTAGACTCGTACTTGAGCGAATAATTTAACGAGATAGAAGACTCCAGATCTAATTTCATCCATCCATGCTGCGATTTCAGGAAATGTACCAAATCATCCGTACAATGGCTTTACATCGATGGTCATTCCGATCATGGGTCTATATTTGTAGACGACTATCTATGTACTTGTAATGAAAGTTTATATGTTGAGCATGGGTATGCCTTCCCTCAACAATTAATGAGAAAAATCAAAATATCATGATATTATGTATTGTAATCAATTCAGGTCACCAACCACTTTGGAACCTCCTCATCACATCGTAAAGCATTTCACTCGACATTAACATTTTTCAACTTCATGCTTTAGGGGCCAGTTGTTATAGATCCATTTGGGCACATCACTCCCATCATCCAGATAAGTGTTTTAGGGCTCATCAAGCCCTAATTTCAGTTTCTACATGCCCTAAACAAGTTAACCTTTTCAATGCCTCCTTCCCAGACAGTTTCATGCCCTGAAGACATCCTGAAATGACCTCTAGAGGGACCAACGTAGGTAGGCCCATGCAAGGGTACGTTGTAGAGTAGTTAAGTCCATACCAGGGTGCTCTATAAAGAAATTAGGCCCTCTTTGACATGCGTTGGATGAGTTTGGGAAAAATCCTCATAGGGTTTGAGGAATATTCTTATCTTCTGGAGCCTTCTAGAAGATACCCACACTTATCATCTCCTATGAGCTTGAAAATGGATGAGGAATGAGTTAAGATACATTCTATCCTCTCATCCCTTCCCCCATGGTACTAATTCTAAGTTTGGAAGGCCATTCAATACCCTCATTAATGGAAAAAACCCTCCATCTTCCTATAAATTGAGCACTCATCTAAGTGATCAAGGGCTGGACTTTGATGAATTGTAAGGAGATAATGTTAGTTTGAGAACTGAGACTATTGTAAGTGTCGTTATGCTACCAGAATGTCATGCTTATGATGTGATGTGAATGGAACCAAAGTTGGAAGAGTGACTTCGAATCAGGCTTCATCGTTTTAATTCTTCCTTCTATTTAATAAAGTATTTACACCTTTTTCCATATGCTTATCTTGATATATGATGCTTATATGTGTGAATGTATCTTATTCCATTTACTTGTAATCAATAGATCTTTTGCTTTCATTGGTTCTTTGTCTTCTATTGGTGTTTACAGGTACTTCTCAAGCATGATAAGTATAGGAAGGAGTGACGAGACTGATACAAATGAGACAAGAGGAAATCGAAAGTACAAGTAGGTCCTCTCAATCTCTTTGTCTTATCTATTATTTATAAAAAAAGTTTAAAGTTCTTTAAACTGTTGTTCTAGATATGTCTACTTATCCAAGTAATTAGTATTTATCGGTAAATACCAAATTCTTCATAACAGTGTGTTAGGGAATGCTAGGGCATGCTAACATGTGCCAGATAGTACAAAGGCATGTCAAACAAGCTAAGATGTGCCAAGTGCTAAAGAATGCCAAGATGTGCAATGGTGTGACGATGCATTCCAGGGACTGTCAGGGAAACAAAAGGGAGGAAAAAGTTAAACTACAAGAAAATTAACACATAATAGGGTCAATAAGTCATCAATTTACCTTTTCCATGAGGATCATGCTAGTCACACCAACACTAAGTGACAATATGTGTCAAGTGCCAAGTGTCAGTGCATTCTAAGTGCCAAATCTTCCTCTGTTGCTTCTAATCTACTTTCCAATAACCGATCTCAAATAAATTTAATATTAAACCATTCCAAAGCGTACCAAGTCATCTCAACACATGCCAAACATTCTAAGACTTGTCAAGTGCAAAGTGGAAATGTGTATCAAGGAGTGTAATGGATGCTATGAAGCAGTATAGCATGTCGAAGAGTGCTAAGGTGTGTTAGAGAGTGCCAATGCATGCTGAGGAGTGTTAGGGAGTACTAGGAAAAAACAAGGGAGCACTAGGTCAAAATGCATGGAAGTGAATGAATATGAGGGTGTATCAGGGAGTGTCAATGAGTGATAGATATCATGCCAAGGAGGGAGTGACAAGGTATGTTAAGCATGGGTAAGACATGCCAGGGAATATCAAGGCATGTCAAAAAGTGCTAGAGTGTGCTAGGTAGTTCAAGGGTGTGCTAATAGGTGCAAAATAGTGCCAAGGCATGCCAAGACATGCCAAGTGCTAACACATGTTAGGATGTGCAGGGTGCCAGAGTATGCCAATATGTGTCAAGGAGTTTCAAGGCAAAAAAAGGAATAACCAACCTAAAATGCAAGGAAATGAACACATAAGAGGGTCAATAAGTCAGGACTTTATATTTTTCAAAAGGGGCATGCTAGGCACACTAATAATATGTTCCAATACATGCCAAGTTCCAATGTGTCCCAAGTGGTAATGTTTGTCAATGAAATATTATGCTAAGGTGTTCCAGGGCATGCTAGGGACTACCAAGCATGCCAACACATGCTAGGGTAGTGCTATGTTATGTTAGGGCATGTCAACATGTGCTTGGGTGTCCTACTCATGGCAATATGTTCTAGGTACAAAGATGTTCCAGGTACAAAGATGTCCCAAGACAGGCGAGGTGCCAAGCAATGTTAGTTTGTTGTTCCAAAGCATGTTAAGGTGGGTCATGAGTGTTGAGGAGTGCTAGGTCTCTCTCATTAATAGAACTGATAGAGATTTATTATGTATTAAATAATATAGTTCCTACACACACTAGTGGAAATTTATCTAAAGGAAATTTGCTAGATAATAAACCTAATAGAGATTAATCATGTGTTGACTCATAGGAAAACTATATTCTTATGACTTGAGGGAAAGGATACACACTAATAACTTCTTAACAAATTGATTGACTCTAACCACTAGGACTTGGACACATAATGAAAAATACTCCAAAAAAATGGTCTTAAATCATTATATTTTGACCAAAAATATAGTAATAGGTACATAGCGTCATCAAAAACTCATTGGAATGATCAATGATGATGAAAATTTTTTGACCATCACCAAAAGTAACCAAAAATAGCATTGGTGAGGGTCAATAAAAGATCATCACTAGAAGTGTCACCAAAGAGAGAATTGGTGATGGGCCTTTAATGACCCTAACCAAAAGTGTCACCAAGGAGAGAGTTAGTGACATGCCATTAACGACCCTCACCAAAAGTGTCATTGAAAATGGCTTTGCTGACAAACCTTAAAGAACCATCAGTATATACACTTACAACAACGCTTTTTTAAGGATCGTCACCATATGTGACATTAGTGATAAACCTTAAAGATCCATCACAGGCATGACCCTCACCAATGACCTTTTTTATTGTAGTGTGATAATAGTTGCAAGGGTTTGACAAGATTTGGATTATTGGTTTAATATAGATGAGTAGTATTGGAGTTTTGACATGATGCTTGATGCTTCATAGATATGTTTTGGCTTATGAATTGATTGAATTCAAAGTGATAACAAGTTAGGTTTTTGATTTGGTACTTGATACTGATGATTTTCCTTGATGAAAGTGCTATGTGGGCATAGTTCTTTTCAGTGACTAACATTGGCATTCAATAATGATTATGTATTGGCATCATTAGCTTTGGCACACTGGTTGAAGTATAAATGGTTGTGAGTTAGTATGCAATGATCTCACTTTTAATGCATGAAACTTATGACTTATCCTTGATGTATAATGAAAAAAATAACTCATATTATGACCATTTGGATGGCTTGATGGAGTTTGATATTGCTTAATAACAATTTTTTGACATGAGAATATATATAGTCATAACTTGGTATTTGGATGTGAGCTCTACCCTATCAACTGGTCCGAAGAGTTTGTCACAATGATATTGGCATAAACTTTTCTATCTTTGATATTTTTTTGATTTGGCATCTAAGGCCTGATAAGTTGACTTAGTTGATTTGATTGCATAATGTTGATTTGTGTAAGGTTGATTATATTGGCTTGATAAGTATATTTTTTGTGGAAAACATTGTATGGTTTGAAGCAATCATCCCGAGCTTGGTATGTCTACATTGAAAGCTACTTGGTGAAGCCAAGAAGATGTGTCAATCCAAACCTCTACTTCAAAAGTGGTCCAAGGTATGACTTTGATTTTGGTTTCACATGTTGATGGTATATTATTGACAAGTACTAAGCTTTTGATGATCAAAATAAGAGGGAGTTGGGTTCTGAAGTTCGAAATGAAGAATCATGGCATGATGAATTTATTTCTAAATTTTGGAAAAGAAAATCTATAGTGTGAAGCTATTGAAGAGTTTTTGGAAAATGGAAATGCAAATCCTTGGATACTCCAATTGAATTTCACGAAGTTATGCAGAGATATTGTTGAATCCAACTTAGCAACTGATAGTTGATTGAAGTATTGTCGTTTCGTGTGAACATCCATCCATATGTGTGTGTGTGTGTGTGTGTGTGTGTGTGTGTGTGTGTGTGTGTGTGTGTGTGTGTGTGTGTGTGTGTGTGTGCACGTGCGTGTGTGTATTTTGATCTAAGTAAATTCCTGATTGAGCCACTTCATACACATTGGGTTTCCGCCAATCTCACTTTGAGATATTTGCATGTGACAATCAATTTTTGGTGTGATATATTCTTCTTATGATATATGCATGCATGGATGTATTGATGTTGTTTCAGATCGTTATTGATGAGATGAGCACATCTGGGTGCTACTTTACTATGAGATCTACCATGATATTTTGATGGGAATTATGTCACTTTAAGTACGACTGAGGTTGAGTACGATGTTACTAGCATGGCTAGCCTTGAGGCATGTTGAATAAACTCTTTTGAAAGTTATTTTGAATAGGTTTTGGATATGAGAGTGATACATTGTGAAAACAAGAGTGGGATTTGATTGGTATAGAATCCCATATATAGTTGGGACTGAGATATCTTCATATATTAACATAGTGTTGTTGTATGAAACAAGCTTAGGTTTGTGGTTGCCACCCTCATAAGAGGGAGAATGAATAAGGTATCATTTTTGTGATATATATTTGTTATAATATAATATTTGACTTGATGTCGTACATGAACAAGAGACTATTGCTATTGAGACATTATGATTGAACTCTTCAGTGAGTTGTTTAAGTTAACACCTTATATGAGAACATTGATATGTTTCTGATCTACAGAGATCAGGATTGATCGAGGACACCTAATTAGCTCTTCTCCCTTGTCTAAGCTCCCAGGGTGAGGAATTGAGATGGGATCCTGGGGTTGAGGGATCTCTAGAAAATAGGGGAATATCCCTATTGATTACCCATAGGGTTGGATATGTTTCTCCCCTATCTTGGTCTATGCAGAGTATACCCCATTTGGCATCATAACCACAATCTAGGCTTGTTTGGAATATCGCTCTCCATCTGGCCAATAGGTTGAGAGAGTGCTTGGAGGTGTACAACCCAAGCTGATTATGATGCGGGTGTTCCACCACATGAATATTGAGTGTCATTGTTGGGAAGATCAATAGAAAATAGGATGGTTTTGATCCTTACCTCACATATCAAGTGGTATCTCACCCATTGGTTGCACAATGGGATGGTTGCGATCCTTGCTTGGTAAGTTGTATCTCGCCTATTTATCGATGAGATGACTTAGAGTGAGAGTGTCCCATAGGACCTTCCCCATTGTCATAGAAATGAGGTGAGAGTGCCCAACAGGACCTTCTTTATTGTCATTGGATTTTGGGTTGAGATTTTCTCCCTAATGTGGTTCCAAGTTGAGTAGGGCTCCTTAATGATAAGCTCTATGATGTTTCCTAGGTGATAGCATTGGGATCCTCGTTGATAGTGAATCTGGGTGGTAGTAGTGGCTCCATGGTAGATAGAATGTGGTAGCTTAGGCTCCCCTCCAATGTCAAATTATTATTCTTTTAGATTCCTGAATGTTCAACAGATGAGCAGAGACGATCAAGAGATATGCAGAGATGAACTGAGATGAACAATGATGATATTTGATGATGATAGGATATGATTTGATGATAAGATACTTGCGATGATTACATGATGTAATTGAAATTTATCCCTAGCTGAAAGGGAGAGTTAATTTGGTAGCTTAGTGAGAAATTCCAATCATGGGAATAGATTCCTCTTCTTTAGAGGACCAATTTTGACTATTGAAGCACTCAATTTGGACAAGGGAAAGTGTATTTTTTAATTAAAGCTCACATGTGCATAAAAAGTCAGGTCAGCCCAAAAGAGAAATCAAACACCCATGGATGGCTATAAATACAGGTCAGGTGATCCACATTTCGACATAATCATGAAGCTTTCTTCTATTCTCTTCATTAGCTTTGGCTCTCACAAATCTGAGGTAGGTCCATGGAGAATTGGTTTGCTTGAAATTAAAATTGTAGGGTCTGAAGTTCACATTTCTTTTTTAGGGTTTTTTAGCCTCAGTCACAGGATTTCCATGGTGAAATCTCAATTGTAACAACATGAAATTTAGCCCATCCATACGGCTAAAGCCATTCAACTGCATGCACTTCACGTCTCCCGATGGTTGGAAAGTAGAGTTTGTTTTGTCAATTGTTGCAGTTGAATGTAGATGGCTGAAGTTGATTATACTATGGTGAAGTGACATATGAGCAATACTCTTGGTGGAATCATATTTTGTTTGGTTGATTTCTTGGGATAATCCTCATGGATTTTGTTTAGTTGATTTTTTCGGATAGGATTATGGTTGAAGATATGGATCATTGTACTCTGTTTTGTTGAATCGCTCATTGACAAATAATAATAAGAATAATTTGAAATTATTTTCCTTGTAGTGGGTTTTTGCCTAGTACCCGACCAATCCTGGTGTCTCTATGTGTGAATTATTTTCTTCTATTGTTCCTTTATGTTCCACTGCATTAGTTATGATATTGTTCTTTCTATATAATTTCATATGTTGTTGAATAATGTTGGAAATATGAAAAATTTTATGATGTTGTGGGGTGAATTCAATAAGTAAATGATGAAATGCAATTACCTAAAGCAAAGAACAATATAGCCCTAAGAAAATGTAACACTAAGAATCTCCAAAATTCCATAGCAGAAAAAATATACTAGTAATATTCTTGAGAATATACCATGGAATATACCTTGGGAAGATTCTTCTCAATATTTGTACCCGTGCTTGGTTCCACACACAGGGTTCCACTCATTTGTCCTGATTACACCACCCCCACACGTTGTTTTTCTCCCTCTCCATTGGCCCTACTCCTCCACCAAATGATATGGTAGGTTTAAATAATGTTATGTGGGTGGAAGTACCAACGATTAGTTGTTGGTGTATTGGCTGGTATATCGTAAAATTAGCAGTGGTTTATTGGGGGTCCCAAGTTCAAACCCACAGTCCCTAATTTATCTTAAATATAAAACAATGAATATCATAGGAGGTTGACTATAACATTGGTTAATCTTCAATTGTAACATTGTGATGGTTATTGGTTAATGGTGCTACCAGCGTTGGAAGTCCGTTGACCCCTTTTGTTCCCATTACATATGTGAGAAATTAATACCATTCTCTGCAAACCTTAAAAATGTTCACTATGGTCTACGGTTATGTTCTTGGCCTACTTCTGCATACGTGACAAGGTTGAATCCTATGCACTCCACTTGCTTGGTTTCTTTGGACCAAGCCAGAATTTTAAACAGTTAGACTCAAGTGGCCAATCGTGGGATGCCACATGTTGCCCAGTGATTAGACCATGTGTCACCCAATGATTGGACCATGTCCTTGCTAACTATTTGTCTACATTATCTACCCATGTCATCCTTGGTGGGTCCCATAGAACACTGATTGGGATGCTGATGGGGTTGCTACTTGGTAGCTTGTGGGACTACCACATGTCACCTTGTTGTAACACCTACATAATATTTTTTATTATTTTCCATGAAATTCAGAGAGAATAAGTTTCATATAGAGATTCAAATTGAGGTGTTTTTTTCAACGTTGGAAATTTCTCACCAAGATCTATGAGTTGGCTTTGCTTTCACTGAGATTTGAGGAATTCAATTTTTAGTCCTTTTTAGATCCTCGAGGATCAAAACCTATTAAAGAATAATGCTAAAAACACAACATTCCCAAGGGACATAGAAGAAAGGAGAACATTATTCCCCATGGAGAACATGGGTAGACTCTTGAAGAGTGGAGGAACCATGTAGAGATAAGAAACAATATCTTATAATAGAGAGAGACACACACAGAGAAGGAGAAGTCATTCTTATGGAGAGAATGAATAATTATCTCATATGAAATTAAGAACCTATGGAAAGGCTTGAACAAAGCAAGAAAAAAGTATTTGCAATGCCACCCAAAGAAAGAGAATATATGGGGATACATAAAAAGTTATCACTCATAAGAATGTTAGAGGAGGTAGACATATAGAAAAGAAGATTGATGGATTTGACTAGAGGAAGGATATTGGCTTTTGTCTTACACATGATATTGCTATGAGAGAACTTCGCTAATGACTTTTTGGTCTAGCTCAAGGGTGTCCAACTATAAGAGAGAAATAAATGTAGTTAAGCCTATGGGGGGATGGAATGTGGCTCATTCTTCATCAGTTGTAGGAAGCATTGAATTGCAATAAGTATCCCTTGGGGAATTCAATTCTATAATGCATTCTTGAGAAGACAAATAGAAAAATTTTGATGAATTGTGTATTTATGAGCTTGCATGTTGAATTCCTTTCACAAACTATGTGTTGGTTGTTTATGTTATGAATTGGTAACTTGCTAATGATGCCTAGATGAGAGGGTAAATATTATTGTAATGTTTGTAATGAATGTATAACGTTCATATGCCTCCTTGTAAGCCGTTTATGAACATTTTATGATATATGGTGAGCTTCCAAAGGGATAGTACTAATAGATTCTTGGTTATTGCTAAGTTTCTAGACAGATCCATGTTTCATACAAGTAATGAAATTCGGCTAAGAAGACAAGGAAAGTTAATCACTCAATATCTTGGATATAATTGATGACTAGATGGGTGTAAGGATATCCCTACAAGTCGAATAAGTATGTTGGTATACCTTAGATAGGAGAGAGGAGCCCTATATTTTTTGTGAGGATTAGAATATTCTATTAATGGTGGGACCTAGAAGCAAGAGTAGAAGCCTTGACTAAAAATGGGACACTTAAGAGCATATATTCTTCTCAAAACATATCATGACTAGAGTTTAAGAGTTCACCAAATAACTCTTTAGTTGGTGGAAACTCTAAACAAGAGATTAAGAGGCCAAGAATAAATTTAAGGATTAATCCTTTGTTTCGTCCAAAAGTGAATTTGGGGTTTGACCCCTTCTTTATTTCAAGTCATACAAAAAATTCATTTTATGGAAATTCGGGGATAGAATTTTCCCTTTGGTTTGATGGTTTCCTTAGAAAATTAGGGATTGAGGCTCTAACCCTAGTCCTCAGTCATATAGTTGACACACAGGATGTGACCCAAATTTAGTAAAAAAGAATCTTACCAAGATATTAGGCCCCCAAATCATGAAAATGAATTCCTTTGGGAAATCATCATACGGTGCATTGCTGGTTGAAAAATCCACATTTGATGGAAAAATATCTATTGTCCAGGTGTGGTAGATAATGACACAAAATGTTCAAATATTAGAAAATTTAAAGGTGATGTCAGGATGATAATTGAAAGGATTACATGGAAATTCTAGGAGGAGGACACATGTCACTTGGATTAAGTGTTATTGGCCTACTAGCTAAGAAAATATGAGTGACACATGGCACACATAAGCAATGCCATATGTTATGAACAACATTGATCACCACATGTTAGAAAACAATTGGGCATAAGAGATATAAGGTGTCATGTTGAGTTGGACACTAGCATATAGGCCTATTAGGAATTACAAATGTTTTCATTATAAGGAATTGTCGATCTCGAGGTACTTTGTATCTAGGGAGCTATCACATATTGGCATATTGGAGAAAGAACTTGTATCAGATAATGAAGGGTTTAAACCAAAATTGTCATATTGATTTCCATGAATATTCCAAAGTATCAGCATACTAGAACCCCATGGATTTGAAGAAAGGTTGTTTTATGGAAAATTTCGATATGGAAATATCTAATATGACAAGTGGTTTGAGGATGTGGACTAGTGCGGGGCCGATGCATGGCCAACGATGGCCATGTATTGAGCCATGTGGTATGTATGGATGATGATGTGTCCCTTAATGGATTAAAACTTCCAATAGGCATAAATTTGTTCATGGATCTCAAATGAAATTTTTATCATTTTAATGCTCTCAATATGATTAAAGACGATGGTGGTATCAAAAATATGATTTTTGACGATGGAGGAAAGAGGAAATTTTGATAACTTCATCTTCATAATAAATCTTGAAGGTAAAGTATTGTTACACCTTGTAGTCTTAATCAAGGTTTAAGGGGTTGGGCATGATACACAATGGTACTAAAGAAAGTATTTAGCACATAAGTTAAAATGACCCTTGATATATAAAATTATTTGGGATAAAGTTAGAACTCTGATATGAATGGTATCAAAGTTGTGATTCAAACACTATCTTAGAGGTGTACCACAAGGATGAAAAGGGTGAAAGTAGAGCTTTGGTACAAGGTGGTATCTACTATAAAGTAGTATCAAAGTGTCTTATAGAGGTACCTGTCTACTATAAAGTGGTATCAACTACTACTCCACTACAAAGTTATCAAATCAATGGTTCAACATTTGACTTGGATAGGCCAATAAGGTAGAGTAAAATAGCATAGTTTCCAAAGTAATGAAGTAGAGGTTACATATAAACAAGTGTAACAATAAGGTTGTACAACATGGAACTAGGATTATTAGGTACAACATAATAGTTGTATAGAGCCAAGCCTATGATATGGAAAAAATGGTTTTGGGAAAAGAGTAACAAATATTTATTAAGAGATTGAGGAAGAATATTGAACATACAACAAAAGAAGAGATTCAATGGACTGCTACTTACAAAGGTTGTGAAATAGAGCACAATTAAGATGTTGACTAGACATCCCTTGAATAGCTTAACAAATAATAACTACATAAGAACATGACCAAGTGATACATCCATGATTATGAGGGAGATTCTATCAACTAATTTCTTGCTCTTTCAAATACTAATATGGCCATAACATGTTGATAAATAAGAGCACGAACATGATGATATGCAAAGGGATTAAATAGCTAGATTGGATATGCACTGATAGGCATGAGGATAATGAGATGTTAAATGCATACATATATGCCATGGTGAATGTAAATAATGGTTTAACATACATTTGATACACTTTTGGACTTAGATAAGTCTACTTCCATAATATGATTATGATTACTAAACATATGACCAAGAAAGGGTTGATTGTATGGCTAGGGAAGTTTATAAGGATGCCACATAGATTCTTGCGGGGACAAGGCTATGGATCATAAAATATGGATCAAGAGGTTGGTAAAGAGAAGTGTAAGAGCCCTCCCTGAGACATCATTTGATCAAATAGCATCCAATAATTTCTAACAATAATGCAGGTATGGTTTGGCATGTTCAAAATATTGAGTGGGAATTAGGTAAGAATGCCCCTCTTGAAACTCTAAAAAAAGTTCAATGATGTGAGTGCATAAATGGAGAGTAAATCAAGTGTTGTATTTGATTAGGATTTGGGTGACATTGATGATCACCTAATTATTCCATGATATTTGGAATAAATTTTTATTTATTGATTGTTATCATATGGAAAAGAACAACATGTTTTACATATGAGAAATTTCATTGAATGGTTATAAGTTCTCATAAATGGGGTTTTTTTTTTACATTTCATTAATGTATAATAATAATAAGAAATATGAAAGTAGTGCATAAACATGTTAATGTGTATGATTTGATGTGCATGATTGAGACATTGTTGAATGCATGGCTAAATGCATAATATAAATGTGTATTTATAGTTATGAATCTAAACTATATTGGTAAGAAACTAAAATTATTAGAGTGGGTACTAACTTGTCAAATTGAGATTATCTTAAGATTGCAAGATATTGCAACTAAGGAAGAGTGCATGTCAATATGGTCGCATGCGAATGGACTACTAGAAATCTCAAATTGAATTAAAGCTACAAAAGATGAATATAACAACTATGTATTCTCACTATGCTAGAGTATGTTTTATTCATTGATCTAGATCTAATTTCATTGGACTAATATGTTAGATACTAATAAGGTTTTATGAAGTGAATTTAATGTAGGATGAGGAGATAAATCCAGGAGGAATGATCAACATAGTTGATAGCCACTGCTTAGAAAATAGAATAGAGTGCTATGAAATTTGATTCTTGCAAAGAAAAATAAAAATGGAGAACCCTTGGCTTTATCCCTATTCATATTTTGTTGAGAATGGAAACTATTGGAATATATAAAATTAGAAAGGCCTAAGAATGCTTGTGTAAGTGATATCGAAAGGAATAATTATCCTAATATACCCATCATTGATACAAATTATATGCATAGGAGTGCAACGGGGATGGACCCTTGGGTTGTTATAAGAAGGATTTGAGTTTTTATTCCCTTTTTTTAAAGAGGCTAAATGGTGAAGTATTTTAAGCTAAAGAATGCTTGATTTACCACTAATAAATGGATGCACAATTGAAATATAAAAATCACAAATTTAATGCATGTAAATAAATTGAATTAGCTATTGATTTCATTTGTTATAGCACATGTGTGGCTTAATTTGACTAGCACCTAATGTGCACATGAAATTGTACATCACAACTGGATGCATATTGTTCTCAAGAATTTGATACTAAAATGTCCCTCACTGGAGGTGTCATAGAAGGCAATGAACTATCTTCATGTAATGAAATAATCCTAAGGACAATGAAAAAGGGATGCAAGGATATATAAGGAGCCATATGGACACCCTTGAGAAAATAATCAGTTGAACAAGCATAGTAATGGAAACCATGTAAGTATGGAAATTAGTCATAATACAATGATAGGGTAAGTTGAAGGAATTGGGTAAGGATTTCCTTCAAGTTGATTTTATATTTCTTTTGAAATAATTTCAACATAATGCATGTATTGCACCAATAGCCAAGAAGGGTATGGTCAAGGGAAATAGTTTCCAACATAGACAGGATTTGATAAAAATATTAGAAATGTATATGAGCTATATTGATCAACAAAAATCATATATGTGATTAGATACACTCACTAGTGAAAGAGAATAATGGTGGATTCTGTAATGAAAAAAGTGTGTTTGTGAAACTATGAATTCATGAGACTAAAATATAATCCATCCACAAAACTATGAGTGTGGATCTAAAAAGGGAATGGTTGAGAACCCATTGATTCATCATAGCTTGAGTGAGATTGTGATTTAACCTTGTTTGACTAAGGTCGTCAGTGAAGAGTATTTCAACCGATTCAAGTTCCTCAAGGAAATTTTGAAATGAGGGTTTGACTAAGGCACATAAAGCACCGAAGAAGTAGAGGAACTAAGGTACTATGAGATCAGTGAAGAGCTTTTTTTGTGCTATGGAGACCCTAAGTGGCTATTTTTTCCTATATCAATTGGCCTGAACTTAATGCATAAGGTGTGGAATCCTAAATCCTATATGTAAGGGAGAGAGAGAGTGATAATGGAATCTCGACCTTAAATTAATATGAACTAAGTCTAAGTGCCATAGGTTTTCTAAAATAACTGAAACATCATATGGAATGAATTATGTAGTGTGATGGTTTTCCCTTTATTTTCTTGGTATGTAACTAAACATGAAATAATGAATGACTATGTGATGGTTTTGGAACAAATTTAGTAGTTGTTATAAATGATATATTGAAAGGATTTTATGCATGAGAAATTAACATATTTTGGCTGATTGCAATTGCAGTCTTTGGGTAGAGTACCCTGAGCATGGAATGGGATGTAAGACCATCATGCAAGTTGAAAATATTATCACCTACAGACAGCCAAACATTATGAGAAGATTCACCTAGTTGTGAGACGTGGATATTATATGAAGCAAGTTTGGAAAATAATATTTGTGATTGAATATTTCATGATAAATCTCATGGGAACTATATTCATGTAATATAGGTGAGACTATTTACCTATCTAGAGAGAATAGATCACAGGTGTAAAATAAAGTGATGTAGTATAATAAATGGAAGTATTCCATGTGATGTCTCCTTAGAGGGATAATGATTAAGGCCTTGGATGGGATAGTTGAAGGATGTAAAGGTGAAAGCCTAGGAACAAGGCCATTATGGTGACACTAAACCCTATGATATTCTTTGATCACCATGATCCATGACATGTGAGATGAGTTTTATATGTTACAGGAAAGGTAGAGGGATACCCTAGTTATAGTACTTGGTGAGTCCCTTTATCTTTCTTTTACAAGAAAGCCTTGGAACGGTAGATCACCCAAGGGAATGTGATGAGCACCAGTATTGTAGCAAGAATGTTTCAACTCCTGGGCTACCAACTTTACTTTATCAACCCGGGGTTCGTACAAACTTGGAGGTGACAGTGTCGTATACACAAGTAAAAGTGATGGGTCTACTCTTTATCACTGCCCAGTTGCTGAGAGACCACTTGGGTTTTTCAAGCCAAACTTCTATGGATTCATAAGAAGCTTGATTACTCATGAGAGAAAGATAAATATACTATAAGAGAAAGCTTGTCTACTGTAGTAAGGAAGAAGACTAAAATCAAATGCTAAAAAAACACCATTCTCTAACTAACTGCTAAGAGAATCTGCTTCAAAAAGAATGCTAAGTTAACATGTATGAAATCCTACTATCCTAAGCATGTAAATTCAAAACATCAAACATTCTACTACTATGCATGTAAACGTGTAAAATAAATATTTTTGTCTTTTTGTCTTTTTTTTATGGAAAAGTGTGAAAGCTAATTTCTTTTGGTGATGTGGCAAGTGGCTTAAGGATGTTTGTGAATGGTTACAAGGTTAGGGAGACTAGTAGGTGACCTTTTCTAGCTTCCTAGATTGTTTTCCCTCAATTCGGCCTCAAAACAAGCCACTACAGGAAAAACTATAGGATGCCCTAAAAACCTACAGGATTCCCTGTATTTCTATAGGATACAGCTGAGAGAAAAAGGATGGGTGTTTAAGGTTATGGAAGGCATAGGGAAGGTGGTTGGTGGATGGAATGAGGCAAGGAAATACCTAGGATCACTCCAGAACTCAAAACCAAAGTTGGAAGATTGTTGGATTTTTGGAGAAGTGTCCTTGTGAAATGATGAAATTGGCAAGGGTTTTAGTGAAAGAAAGGAATGATCATGGATGGATGAATTTGGAAGGAAGTTGTTGACTATGAGATCTCTCTGTACTGTTGAAACACCTGCACTACATCAAACATTGACATTTACCCAAAAATCATGGAAACAAGAAGAATTTCAAGTATATAGGAAAACAGAGTTTAATGAGCTAGTTGTCTACTTCATGCATGAAGAAAAATTGCATAATAAGATGGAATAATTGATGAGATCTAGTGTAAGGCTGAATATGGAAGAAATGATAACTAAATCCTACTCTTTCAAATTGATCAAATGTTGGCCTAAGTACAGAAAACCCTAAATTCCATGAGAAACTAAAATTCTATCTTTTGGGGGCTGCATAGGACTTCTTTCCTCAAATCATGATCCCTGAACAAATAAGTGAGGCCAAAACACTATTGACATATTTTTGATGTTCCTTTATCTCTTCTAAACTACTGCTGAAGTAAAGAAAAAATGGAAGAAAACTAATAAGAAAACTAATCAAATCTACACTACTTGCAATGAAATACTTCTAAAGACAATTCAACCATGAATCTATGAAATCAATCTAAGCATATAAATACACGAATAGGAGCCTTTTCTACTAGGGTTGGGCCCTAACCTAAGAGCTTTATCCCTATGAGTTAACTCGGTGTTGGATCAAGGAAATGCTCATTCTAATTATCAAAATAGAAAATTACATAGCAATGTATTCCACAAGTCTTGAACTCGAAAATGACTAGTGTTTTTACAAAAAAAATTGAATCCTAATGAGGCACTAGGCCTCTTTATTTATACAACTGAAGTCTCCAATGAATTCCTTAAATCTAGGGAGGCTTGGCTCCCAAACTCGAGATAAAATAACTCTTTAACTATCACTTGCTTGGTTGCCTTTTGATGTCCATGACTTGGCTACTTGTACTCTGAGCTAGTGTGACTAATGGAGGAATATTTGAATGAGGGAGGAGTAAATGAGGAGGATTTACCTCCTACAATCTCTCTTCCTTGTCTCATTTGAGTTTCAGCCCTTAATCTAGCCAAAATTCCCTAATTTTCTCTCACAAACCCTCATTCAATGCACATTAGCCCACTAGGCATAATATCTCACTTTGACTCATCTCATTAAACAAAATATAATCAAAATATGCAATAAATTGTGAGAAGAGTTGATTTGACTAAGCTAGGAGGTGAATTAAGGTCCATATAGTTAACCAATGATGAGGCTCATCATCACCCCCTACTAAAAGTGTTGCTCATACTCTGAGCAACTTAATCAATATCCATGTATTTCATAGCTCTAGTGGCCTCCCTAACATCCCATGCTTCTGTTGTAGTTTCCTCTTCTTATGCATAGAATCTTGTCTTCCTTTCTACCTCCTCCCACTGCTTTCTTTCTTCCTCTTCCTTCCTTCCTTCTAACATATCTAAGAGTAGTGGTGGACTGAATCTCAAGCCAATCCAATTTACTTTGTCTTTGGAGGGTTTGCTTATACATGGGTTTCATGTTCAGTGCTTCTCTCATTCTTTGAGGAGAATGGTACTCTCTGATTTTCAAACTGTATGGCAAATTATTCCATCTCCTTTGGCAAGCTTGCCTACTGTCATCCTCTAACAGCCTGAACATATCCTCAAAATGTGTAATTTCTTGCTCTTGGGTAGTAAAATACCTGGATGCAAGTTGAGGATCATTTGCAATTAAGTTATGTGTGTTGATGACAACCGTTGGACTTGACTACTCAGCTCTTATCATGACAGGCTCTTTTTTCCTGTACCATTATCTTCTTCATTTTTGTATCCCTTGCTTCCTCATGATTCATCCATTATGCCAAAGCCATCAACTGTAAATCCCCTAGTTTTTCATTAGTCCCATACATTCAAATCTTTCAAGGCTAAGTTATGTAGGAAGAACTCAAACATCTTAGCCCTATCCTCTAATGTTCTTTGATCACAAAGATCAATGAACTATCTATAACCCTAGAATGGCATTGTTGCGTTGTGTTATATTCTTTCCACGACTAACCTACGTAGTGAACTGGGGGGTTAGAGGGGGGGCGGAGCCCCCCCTTCGTT
>APFE030311108.1:54735-72241 GCA_000404065.3 Pinus taeda | reverse complement strand
AAGCATCCATACATGGACCAAACCATAGTAGGTTCCGCTTTCAAGAACCTATATATGGTCCAAAAAAAAATTTCCCAAGGCGCTACCGGACCCCGTAGAAGGGGGGCCACCCACCCCTCAAACCCCCAGAAGGGGGGGCTGCCACCCCCCCGCTACGCAATCGACACAACAAAGGGGGGGCCCTGCCCCCCCTCTAACCCCTCGGTTCACTACGTAGGTTAGTCATGGAAAGAATATAACACAACCCAACAAGGACTTGGAAATCTGCATCTATCTATGTGTTCTTATTCTTTCTTTCTAAAGCTCAAAGAACAATGGGATGGAAAATTTTTGTGGAATGACCCTACCCCCTTCAATAAACTTGTAGTAGGATTCAAGGTTAGGTTGAGGACTAGGTTCCCTTAGCTTTGGATCCTCCTTCTTTGTTTCTTACTGCATATTCACTTCCTTATCCAATTTCTGAGTTTCCTATAGGTTTAGCAGATTTTCTTGTAGGATTTCCTTTGCTTCCTATAGATCCTGTTGTTTATCCTGTAGGATGCCTTTTCCCTTAGATGAGGCAGATCTAGTCACAAGCCTTCTCACATAAGTGATAGGAGACTTGGGGAAGCTTGTCTTGAGGATCCTTCCTCTTGAGTTTTCATAAGAGGATCCATCTTCTCCTATTGTTTAGGTGAGTCTTTGATAACAATCGGAACCTTGGCGGGAGTTTGAGGTTTTCCCTACCTTATTCTTGTACTTTTTCTTGTCCAAAAGTACAATGGAGTTTGTCTCTACCTTTTTCCTTTTTTTTGATAGGGGTACTAAGGGCAGTGATGGGAGATGTTGCCTCTTTCTTAGTTGGTTCTAGAGACACCTTGGGTGATTCCTCCTTGTCTTCTGCCTCCAATTTTCCATTCCCCCTCTCATCTTTATTTTTCTCCTTTTCTTCTCCCTTTAATTCCTCACTTTGTTCATCAGTTTCCTCCTTGGTATCTTCTTCTATTTCTTCACCACTTTCCTTCCCCTTCTCTTCCTCTTCTTCCTCATCTATTTCCTCCTCATCCCTCTCTGTTTCTTCTTCATTTTTTTCAGTTTCTTCTTTATCCCTTTCACTGGCAGTAGGGATCTTGTCACATTCGAGGGATTTTATATCCTCCTCTATCTGCATGTCTCTGAAAATTGCCCATGTGATAGGAATTCTAAGGTTTTGGAGGGCATCTTCTACGATGAGTCTAATTAACCCATGATGGGCTAGCTATTGGTCGTTTCCTCCCTACACCTTCATGCTCATATCTATCACTGATTGGAGAAGGAAGTAGGGTATGTTGAGTTTGTGGTGAGGAGGTGTATCTGCTTCAAACCTTAATTCTTCAAGGAGCCTAAAGTGTATCCATATACCACATTGTACCTACCTTCACATGATATATATTTTATAAGGTGGTAGCTTATTTCATTCTAGGAATATGGTAGGCTTGCTCTTCTCACTCCATTTTTGTCTTCCATGGCCTCCTCTCCCTCTAAAAAGAATTTCTTCTTTACAGTTTTGTTATTTCCCTTGTCCTCCTTTCTCCAAGGCACTCCTAAGGGAAGTGTGGTAATTCTTCCTATGGGTTTAGGGGTGAGTTCTATGGAGAGGCCTCTCACCACAATAGTGGCATGGGTCCTAGTCAGCGGAATGAAAGAGTGAGCAAAATCTCTAGCAACTTCATCATCATACCCCCTCAATTTCTCAAATAAACCCATCCAATTATGCCTTGTGAATATCTCTAGCACGGGAGGGTGTTGATGAATCCTCATGAGGTTCATGGGCTCCCTTTTATTAAACCCCCCCCATCATTTTCTCTGATGGGTGGAGGAGTGTAGATGTCTGAAATAAAATTTAATGAAGGAGGAAATTTAACTGAATTTTCTGCAGTGTATACAATTCCCTTATACTGCAATCAATCTCAACAAACTAGAAGATTTTTTATGTTCCTTTCACTTGGAAAAATGTGGCGAAATGTAGAGCCTACCTCCTTAACACTGCTTGATGAAACCACCCTCTGTTTTTCCCTTCTAAAGCTGCTCACTGCCAATCCTGTAGACTGCTTGACTGTATCCTGTAAGATCTTCTTTAGGATCTTGTAGGATCTTGTAAGTAGTCCTCTGCAAGAAGAAAACAAAATTTTCCTTTCCTGTAGACTGCTTGAGGGTGGAGAGCGATTTTTCTAGTGTGAGCCTTGAGAATGTGAATTCTTCTATGCATGGGTATCAACTTTTAATTCCTCATCTGGGTGATTTGAGTGAGGTGGTGTGTTGGCATCCGAGGTACGAACATCTATTTTTGGACCGTTGGTCCCACTACCACATCATCATTCTCTTGACCTCATGATCAACTCCCACTTTGGGCATCCATATCTTAACTACTTTCAACTTCATCCTTATTTTCCTTGACTTGACTATTGCCACATGTGGAAGGACTTACTGCTTTGTCCTTGTTGACTGAATGAAGGTGGCCGAGTTAACTGCACACCTTTCGCTTATAAGCTAACTCTTTCACAACTTTTACATCGTTTGATCACATTATGTGAATGAGAGAGTGGAAGTGAGATACTTACCTATGGTAATGATACCTTGATGCAGTTTGTTGAAGAAATGAAGTATTTGTTGTGTGTTGGTTGCATGTGCTTTTCTCCCTTTTTTTATTGTCCTTTGATGATTTTCTTTGATGTGTAGGTACCTAGTGTTGATTATGATGATGTTGATGCTACTTCTAGGCTCTAGAGAAGCTTCTTCTACATTTGGATCTCCATGCTTGAAACTGACTGCAATCTGTGGTTTTTGTTTTGTGGGATAGGCTGCTACAGGATTTCCTATAGGATGTCCTATAACTGCTTCTCCCTCAAAAATTTTAATCATTTTCTACTACTTAGACCTGAGGATGATTGGCATAGGTAGAGAATGAGTCTATGGATTTTTTCATGAGGAAAAATAACCTTCAGGTGTTGTCCTCTTGCTCTCTGTCTTCATCCTCTTTTCTCTATGTTTTCTTCCTTGAAAACTGTAATTTTTTTAAAACTGACTTTTGTGATGAATGCAGGGGTGATCATGGTGGAGAGAGGTATGGTGATGAGATGGTGAATTGGGGATTTATTTTTTGACATGGGTAGGTCATTACCTTGCTCTAGGGTTACTTATTTTAGGATTCCCAAGCCATTGTAAACCCTACAGGATCATCCTATAGGTTTACAGGGAATCCTGTAGAAAACACAAAACCCTTTCAAACTAAAGCAAATGAGTGGAAAAATGGAAGGAATGATGGAATGATGAAGGATAATGAATGGAGAAACAAAAAATGAGTTGGACAGGTCCCTTTTGATTCTCCATTGTTTCTCTAATCGTCCTCCTATTGACCTGCTAACAATATTTTCATAATTTTTATTTTCTCCTTTTTTATTTTTATTTTTTATTTTTTGTTGAAAACAACTAGTCTACCTCCAAGAGGTTTTCATCCTAGCTACTTGCTCTGGGTGCCTTAAAGGAGGTTTTCACCCAGATATATTTTTATTTCTCTTGTTTTTTTTTACACCATTGGACCGCCTCAAGAGGTTTTCAACCCAACATTGGGACTTAGGCACCTCATGGAGGTTTTCACCTGAGTCTCCTTATTTTTCTCTTCTTCCTTTTTCTTTTTTTTCTTTTTTTCTTTTTATCAGTAGCTTGATGAGGTAGGAGCTGAGAATTGCTCCACCATCATCATTGTTTTGCTGATACTATTAATGAACTCTTGCTTTGACAATGGCCTCTTGTAAACTTTCAATCTGTGCCCATCAACAAGTAAAGGAATGGCCTCTGCATCTATGGTTCTAATATTCATTGTACCATTATCATGACATTTATCTATGACATAAGGCCCTAACCATCTAGTCCTTAACTTTCCCTTAAATTCTTTATATCTAGAATCATATAACAAAGCCTAATCACCTTCTTGAAATGGCTTGTCCTTGATGTTCTTGTCATGCCAGATCTTCCTCTGAATTTGAGTTACCTTTGTGTGTAGGAGAGCCCGCATTCTGAACTCATCTAACCCATTCAACTAGAGCAATCTCTAATTTTGTGCACTGTTGAGATCTAGATCTAGTTGGGCCGCCATCCTCAATGTATTGTACTCAAATTCAATGGACAGCAGGGCCTTCTTCCCATAAACCTACTCATAGGGTGTGAATCTAGTGTGGTCTTCCAAGTGGTATTGTAGGCCCAGGTGGCCTCAACTAATCTATCTTCCCAATATTTTCTATTGTTGCTAACCACTTTGGTCAAAATGCCCTCCAGCTCTCTATTGGTCACCTCCACTTGCCCATTAGCTTGAGGCAGATAGGGAGTGGATTTTCTATGCTTGACCTTGTGCTGGCTTAAAAAGTATTCAATCATGTTGGATGTAAACTGGTTGCCTTGATCAGTGACCAGTTCTCTAGGGTACCCAAACTTGTAAAAGACATTTTCCCTTAAGAACTCAGCCACCTTCTCCTCTGTTGCTACCTTGATTGCCTTGATTTCATCCCACTTAGTTAGATAGTCAATGCACACAATGATGTACAAGGAGGGTCAATAGGTCCAATTAAATCCATGCCCCAATTTTCAAATGGCTCAAAAATCACTTGAGGTTGCAGAGGCATTTCATCCCTTAGAGTAGGCTTTCCCATCCTTTGGCACCAATCACACTAACTAGCATATCTTCTCACCTCTTGATGAAGAGTGGGCCAATAATAACCAACTTGTAACACCTTGAATGTTGTCCTCTTTGCTGCAAAGTGACCTCCACAGGGCCCATCATGACAGGTCAGAAGGATGTCAAAGACTTCCTCCTCCCTGACACATCTTCTCAAAATTTGATCCAGGCCTAGTTTGACGAGGTTGCCCCCAATCAAAGTGAATGGGATTCTCTTCCTCACAATCTTTCTTTTCTCTTTGGAGGACAAATTTGGTGGGAACTATGCAGATACAAAATAATTTGCTATGTAAGCAAACCATGGAGAGAGAACTGAAATGGTGAATAAGTGTTCATCTGATAACTGATCATCAACCATTCCTTCCTCACATACAGGCAAAGTTAATCTGGACAAAAAATATGCAACAACATTTTCCTTGCCAGGTTTATCAACAATAGTTAGATCAAATTGTTGTAATAAAAGTAACCATCTAATAATTTGGGTATTCACATCAAGTTTATTCATTAAACATTTAATTGCAGCATGGTCAATATGTACAAATATTTGATAACATGTAATGTAATGCCTAAATTTTTTCAATTAATGCACAACATCCATGAGCTCCTTTTCGGTCACTATCTAGTTTAGTTCGGCCTTTGATAAATTCTTACTGATAAAGTAAATGGCATAAGGCAATTTTTCATCTATCTGGCCTAGAGCTGCTCATATGGATTTGTGTGAAGCATCAGCATGTATATGAAAAGGAAGGGCCCAATATGGGCCTTGGAGAATCAGTGCAGTGGTTAACTTGTCCTTCAGGGTGTCCAAGGCCTCTTGATAGGTTTTTGACCATACAAACTCAGAGTCTTTGGCCAACAACCCAAATAAAGGAGAAGCTAACTTGTTGAAGTCTTTTACAAACTTTCGATAGTATCCAACTAAACCTAGAAAACTTCTGACATCTCTCTGCTTTTGTGGAGGTGGGACCCTTTGGATGATAGCTATTTTGTTTGGGTCCACCTACAGTCCTTGTTGGGATATTGAATGACCTAGCACCGTCCCTGCAGTCATCAAGAACTCACATTTTTCGAGACTTAGAGACAAGTTCATTTCAATGCATTTGTTGAGCACCTTACCTAAGTTGGACAGAGCCTCCTGGAAATCACACCCATAAGGTGTAAAAGCATCCATATAAATCTCTATTGCATCCTGGACTAGATCAGAAAAGATACTCATGACTGCTCTCTGGAAAGTGGAAATAGCATTGCATAGGCCAAAAGGAAGGACCCTATAGGAGAAAGTACCCCAAGGACAAGTGAATGTGGTTTTATCTTGGTCTTCTGGGCTAATCTGGATTTGATTGTACCTGCTAAATCCATCTAGGAAAGAGAAAAACTTTTTCCCTGTCGATGAAAGGTTGAGGGAAATGGTCCTTCTTTGTACCTTTGTTTAACTCTTTGTAATTGACACAAATCCTCCACTTAACATTTTTCTTTGGAACCAACACCAAAGGAGAGACCCACTCACTATCTAAGATAGGGTAAATGAATCATGCATCTAGCAGCTTTTGCAGTTCTTCTTTGACTATATCCTTGAGAGCTAGATTCAACCTCCTTAGGGCTTGTCAAACTGGTTTGCAACCTTCTTTGATATAAATGTGGTGAGTACACACCGAGGGGTGCAATCCCTTCATTTCTTTGTAACTACAAGCAAAGGCATCCAAATGTTCCTTTAGCATGTTGCACAACTTTTCTTCTTGGTGAACAGAAAGAGATGGGTTGATTTTCAAAGTTCTATCAGGGCCGAATTCTATGGTTTTGACACGGGTAGGGTTGGAATAAGCTAAGCATAGATCAATCGGATGGTTGCTCTAGGTTTCCTTTACTACTTCTTCTAAGGACAATGTACTGGGAGTTGGACTTTGGAGTATATGTTCAATCAAATCATCTTCATCTGGTTGTCCTCCTCCCATGGTTTTTTCTAAGGTATAGAGTTGGGTGGAATAAACTTCATCTTCTTCCTCCTCCTCCAGCCATAAAGGTAAGTCATGCTCTAGAGATGGCTGGGCAGGAGGGTATAGGACTAACTGCTTAGACATATGCCCATTTTTTATAGTCATAAGCAGTAGCTAACCTGGGCCTCCCAAGGATGAGAGGGTAACCAGAAAGCTTGGCCTTACGCTGGAGAACTAGGAAATCTGTAGGGTACTCCCAAGAGTCAATGGAAACCATCACATCCTCCACAATCCCCTCAAGGGTCACTGTGGAGTGGTCTACAAGTTGCAGGATTGTTGTGGTCTTTCTCAATGAACCCTGGAGGTTGAGCTTGAGCATGGTGTCCTTGGTCATCACATTAATGATAGCCCCAAGATCAATCAAAGTGTGTGGGACAATGGTGCCATTGATGTGCACATCTACTATAGGGCTTCCAAGGTCCAAATACTTTAGACAGATTACCTACCCCATCATTAAGTTAGACAACTATCTAATGACATTAATTGTAGGGGCATCTCTTTTGCCTCCCTGGATGCTTGAAGCACTTCTCCTTAATCAACTTGTTGTAAATAGGTACATCTTTTATAGCTTGGAGAAGTGGAATTTTGACACATAGATTTTTCAATTCTCCCATGAGTTCAGTCTCTTCCAAGGTAGGCTGAATTGGTTGGGTTAATATCTCAGGAAAGGGTGGTGGATTTACTTTAGGCATGCTTTCCTCTCTTTCTTCCTCAACCTCACTAGGTGGAGGTAGAGGTTGGTTGTCTGGGAGTACTCTCCCAGATCTCAGGTTGATTTCCTGAATCTCCAGAGTATAAGTAGGATAGGATGTCTCATTGTATACTTGTTGTACCTGTCTATTGTTCAGGTTCGGATTTGTCTGGGTAGGCATCTGGGGTTGTTTAGGTGGAGCAGTGTGTAAAATCTGTGGTTGAGTAGGTGGTGAAGGCAATAAAGCTGGAGCATTGTTGTATGGGGGCCTCCACACCTGGGGCGATGCATTCCACGGAGGTTATGGTAGAGCATATGGTTGAAATGACTAGTGGTGGTCTCCAGTATTGTAGCAATAATGCTGCAACTCCTGGGACTCCCTTCTTTACTTTTATCAACCTGGTAGTTCGTAACAAACTTGGAAGCAACGGTGTTGTATGCACAAGTACTAGCTCTTGCCGCAGCTGTTACTTGGTCAGCTGGCACAAGTCCACTAGGGGCTCAAGCCAACTTTTATGAGCTCTGAGAAGAAGCTTATTAACTAATGGATGGAAGCTAACTCGAAGGAAGCTAATTTGCCTGCGAAAAGAAATTGAAAAGCTGAAAGAAAATGCAAACCCTAGCAAACCCTAATTTTACCAGCTAGTCCTACTGATGCGAAAAAGAGGATGCAAGCTACTGAAAGAGACGCCATTACTTCTAGGAAGATAAAATACAAGTTTCCAAGCTACTTCTATTTGAAGAAAACATCTTTTTGTATTTTTGAATAAGTTGTCAGAATTATCATGCATGTGCTTTCACTGTTTTTTACTGTGCAAAGGTGGATCAGCGAGAGGAAATGCTTGGAAGAGGTCAGGAAAGTTCAGAGAGGGCCTAAGGGGCCCCTAACACCCTTCCATAGAGTTTCACAGAGTTTGGCTATTAACAAGCCTCATTTTTCAGCTTCTACAGGAAGTTTGCAGGGGTTCTACAGGATGTTCTAGAATTTCTACAGGATGTTCTGTGATTTTCTACAGGATGTTTAGAAATGGGATTTTGGAGGATGGATGGATGAAGAAAGATGAAGGAGTGGGTATGGAGGTAGGATAGGGGTTTGAGGTGGTCGAGGGACTTGTGGATGGAGTTGGGAGAAGATGTAGATCGTTGAATTTGCTCAAAAAAGGTTGAAGCAATGTTGCACAAAAAGGTAAGGTTATGTGGGAACAATGGAAAACGTGAGGCAAGAAACCAAGTTAGGGGATGGAGCAGATGGATCTAATGGAGTTTGGATGGGTGGAGAAGTGGTACAGGTGCTCTGCAATTTGTATTTCCAACTAAACCAACAAAGACTTGCAAGAAATCAAAGACCTAGTTATGCCAACCTAATCTAATCTAGCTAACAGTAAAGAGAATGAACAAAAGCTTTATTTGCAAGGAAACCATGTATATTAACTATGCAACGAAGCACTCAAAGATCTGAACATGTAACCAACTTCTGCAAACGAAAATCGTACACTAGTGAGCATGGCAAAGCAAAAATAGTGTTTTTTGGGGCAGCAAGGTCACTTTGATCCCAGCCCCTGATCCTATGAGGGAGAGGTGAAATCAAAGGTGCTCGTTGGCCTTTTTCTGAAGATTTTTCCCTGTTGATATCCTACCAACTTAATCTGAACATCAAAAGCCTTTCTAATCATCAACAGTGACCTAGTTAATTAGCACGATTTAATCTACCTAACAGAAATGATTTTGCAAATACATAAAGGAAAAATAACGATACATAAAGGAGGCCTTGGCTCTCAGGTTGGGCCCAACCCTAAGAGATACGGCTCCTATAAAGAACTCAGAGCTGATGCCAAATAGAACTGCTTGTCATTATCACAAAATAGTCATCACCAGAAAGTTATACCACAGTGGCTACAAGAAAACGAGCTAAAAAAGACAGCACTATAGTGCAAAAAATACAATAGTTCCAAAAGTAAACTACGAAGGCTGAGGCCTTCTTATTTATACATTATGAGGGGCCTAGTAGACCTCCTAAATTCAAGGGACTCGGCTATCCCAACTGCTAGCAAACAGTCACTCTTCCCAAATCTGCTTGGCTGCCTTTAGGATTCGTTTTGGTGGCTTGTCAGCTCGGAGTTGAGGGTGGAGATCTCGAGGAAGGGCCATTTAATGTCAGAGACAACCCCCCTACGAATCCTCACCTCAATCTTGGCTATCACCTAGCCCATAATTGCTTGGTTTTGCTCCAACATTTGTCCAAAAAACCTGAAATAACCACGTATTAGCCTCCTAGGTAGAGTGACCACCCTTATTCGTTCAAATAACATAAACATATTAAAAAACATGCATAATCTATGAAACATGGAGGATTGAACAAGGACAATTAGGAAAAATGAGCCCAATAAGTTACCCAATTCGGGGCTCATCATCACCTCCCTGCTAAATGGGTTGCTCATCCTCTAAGCAACTAGTCCAGCTCCTCATCCTTGATTGCCTTGATCGCCTCCCTCACATCCCAGGCCTCTGAGGTGATATCTTCTTCACTGTCATGAAATCCGGCCTTCTTTTCCACTTCTTCCCACTGCCTATGCTCCTCCTCTTCTATGCCTCCTTCCAAAAACCCCAAAAGCAAAGGTGGACTTAACTTGAGGCTTATCCAGTTGGCCTGAAGATTCTACATGGACTTTTTGTAGAGAGGCACTCGTGCCAAGGCCTCCCTCATTCTAGTTGGGGTGTGGTATTCTCTGATCTTTAGGTTGTGGGACAATGTGTTCCACCTACGGTTGCAAGCATGAACACAGTTATCCCCCAACAATCGCTCCATGTCCTCAAAATGTGCTATGGCTTGAGCTTGAAAATCCATGTAATCTAGCAGGCCCTGAGAGTCATTTTCCAAGTGTTGGTGGGTGGATATTAATGTTGAGGGATCCCCTGGCTCTGCTCTAATCAATAGGGGTTCTTGTAGTTCCCGATCCATGAATTTCTAACCTCTGCTGCTCTCTTTTCTTCATGATTTAGCCACGAGGTCATGGCCATAAGTTGCATGTCCCCTACTGTAGTGTTGGGGTCCCACGAGGTCATGTTGGGAAGGGCCAAATTGTGTAGGTATAACTCTGATAGTTTGGCCTTGTCCTCTCACGAACTGCTATCACATAAAGCCATGAATTGTTGGGGGTTTTGGAATTGAGTGATACCTCTCTGTGCCAAAGTGTTGATATGAAATTGCTGCCATTGATCCCTGAGGTAGAGGGCATAAGATTTGGCCAACTCCCTACACTGCAGAGCTTCCATTGCCCAACTAGCCATGTAGGCTAGTTGGGCCTCCTTCTCTTGTATATGTTGTTTCAGAGACTGTATCTCTAGGCCTGCTTGCAATTCTTTTTCCTGTAGTTGTCGATTTAGTGTCTCAATTTCAGCCTGCATTCCTTCCTTTCTCTGTTGTTCTTCTATGGTATCTTTTGCTGTTGTGGCCTCCTCTTGTTGTTGTTGTTCTCCCAAGAGGTGAGGCTTGTCTTCCTTCTTCTGTCCCTGCAACTGTAGCTGCTATCTAAGCAGCTCATTTTCTTCCCGTAGCTTGGCCTACTGGTAGCTCTCCACATGTCGTACCTTTGCCAATTCTTTTTGGGCCTCCTTCAGCTGTTCCTCCAGAGGACCTATATCTGCCACACCCTTGGATTTAGCGATCTTCATCCAAGTGTGGGTCCTCACTCTCTCTTTCTCTAGTGCAAGGAAAAGTGGCACTATGAATTTTTGGGGAATGATCTTCCCGACCTCTAAGAATTTATAGTAGGAGCCCAGGCTAGGCTGCGGGCTTGGTTCCACAATGGTTTCAGCCTTCTCTTCCTCCAGTGATGATTTGGCTACTTTTTCCTCCATCTTTTCGGTCTCCTTCAGCCTAGCCAGTGTTTCCTATAGAACAACCTTAGCATCCTATAGAGAGGCCTCTGAGTCCAACTTTTCCATCCTTTCTTTCCATGTGGATTTCTTCGGGCTTCCTCGCTCATATGAGATGGATGTCTTTTGTTTGGCTGGGGTGTCTACAATTGTAATTGGCCCTTTGGACTGTTGCTCTTTTGGTCTGCCAGTTTTTATCCTCGTGCTTCTTCTTGCATTAAAATACATGGAAGGCTCCCTCTTCCACTTTTCTTTTTGCTTTGGAGATGTGCTGAGGGTGGCTAGCACAGCTGCTGCCTCCCTAGCTAGAATCTCAGGAGATTCTTCCTTCTCTTGCCCTTTTTCCAGACTTCCTGTAGAGAGTCCTGTGCTGACTTTTTTCTGGCTTGCTGTAGAAACAGTTTTCGGGCTTCCTGTAGAAACGGCCTTCTGGCTTCCTGTAGAACCAGTTTGCACTATTTTGGCCTGCTTGGCTAGGGGTTCCTTCTCCTTTAGTTTTGTTGTGTCTACCTTGGGTGTGCCCTTGCTTGCTTGGACTTTTTCAATCCTCTCTGCTCTGATTTGCAATCGTTTCTCCCTTGGTGTCTGTGTCATTTTTGCACCCACAGTTTTGGCCTCAACAACTTGGCCTTTCTCTCGTTTCTCTTTTTGTCCTCGTTGTGGTGGTCTGCCTGAGGTTTCCTGACCCTTGGATTTCTCTTCTGCTTCGATGTGCTCCTTCTCCTCACTGCTGGCGGAAGTGAGTTCCTCGGCCAGAATTCGGATATCATCATCCTTGGACATATTGTGAAAAATCTCCCAGGAGAGAGGGATAGTATAGGTATGGAGGGCATCTTCTACTAGAAGCTTGATAAGCCCATGATGGGCCAGCTGGTCTGGTGTCCCTTCCTTCAGTTTTGTGCCACACTCAATCAATGATTGTAGGAGGAAGTAGGGGATGCTTAACTTTTGTTCTGTGGGTACATCCATCTTATGCCTGAGTTCAGTTAGCAACCGGAAGTGATAACCGTATGAACCGCCCCTCACAGGTAATATATTTCATAATCTAAAGGCTGACCTCGCTTCAAAATGGATGTAGGCTGGCTCTCCGGACCCCATTCTTATCCTCTGAAAACTGTTCCTCTGGTAGGAAGAATTCCTTTTTGGCCTTTTGGCCCAATTTCCTTTCCTCTTTATCCCAGGGTATTCCCAATGGCAGATCAGTGACTCGACTAATGAGTTGTGGGGTGAGCTTTAGGGTCAACCCTCTGAAATTTACAATGGCTAGTGTCTTTGATTTAGGATGCAGGGACCTTAGGAACTCCTCTGTTATCTCATCATCGTGACCTTGAATTTTGTCACAGAAGGTCATCCAATTTACACGGGTAAATAGGTCTACCACCTCAGGAGTTTCTCGCAATTTCTTGGAATCTGAGGGTTCTTTTCTGATAAACCCTCCTGGCATGGTGAAAAATGTTCTGTTTTGGCTTGTTCTCTGATCAGAAGGGGAATTCTGTGTATGGTTTCCTCCCCAGAACATTGAAGACAGTATCCCTTAGGTGTTTATAGGTCACTTTTTATCAATTCCCTGGTTACAACACTGTTGTTGCCAAAAACTCAACTGTCAAAAGGGAATTAGGCTCTTACAGGTAGAGTGCAGAGCTTAATGTTTATCCCCAACCACATAAAAATCACATTCTTTACGCACAGGCTTACCCTTACAATGGTTTTTATCGTTTCTATAGGATGAATTTGCTAACAGGAACCGTGGAGGAGAATTAGATGCAGAACCCACTGAAAAATTCCATGTATTACACAGGAAAACCACTATTCTTGAACCACAGGTAGACTTGCTTTTAATTTTCCTACTCCAGCACGTCGAATTCACCACCTGTCGAAATATTATGCATGGGAATGGTGTGTTCGAGCCTACCTCTTTTCGAATTTCCAATTTCGATGCAGACAGTCCAGGTTTCTCTACTATGCCGGGTTTCCTGTAGAGCTCCTTCCTACAGAGAGCTTTGCCGGCTTCTGGAGGATGTCACGGTGCTTCTGGACAAGTCTGGGACACGAGAGGACTTTGGAATGGGCTGAGAAGCTTGGGCTAACAAACTGCAGAGGAGGAGGATGGGTACTTCACTGCAAAATGGTTGCAAGTGCAAATGACAGCGGTTCATCATGAGTTATTTAGCTGAGCAATTTGAATTACTGCGCAATTCATGGCGCAGGGGTGAGCTGTCCAGGCCAATCCGTTAGCCAACGTCACGGCCATCATTCCTCGGCGTGTCTTTGACCGCTATTTCCTTTCACTGCCATTAACCACCATCATTTCTGCCAAACTGTCGATTCTCCCCGACTGGACACTTCCCATGTGTCGACTGCCCGTCTCTTTGGCATAACCAGGCTCGTTCGGATCCCACGAGGCCATTCGACTGGCTATGGGTGGCCAGTTGACTGGCCACCAAATTTGTTCAATCCGCACATTTCACAGTCATGCAAATTTCAGAGTATAGTCTATGCAATTCGACGAATAACGTTAGACACTTACCTGTGTGGCCATGGACGTGTTTTGTAGGCTTTGGGACCTGGAATGATGGCTTTGCTCATTGCTACTTCGTGCACGGGTGTTGGAGCTCTTTTTTCATTGGCTGATGTTGTATGCAAGGCTTTGGGACCTGACCCTCTACTTGTAAACACTGCATGCGCCAGCTCCGTCTGATTTCAGCTGCTGAGGAGGTTTGCACGTCCAAGCAGAGCTTGTTGCATGTCCCTGTGTCGATTTCAGCTGATAGTGTCTCCATAGTATGTGCTCCAGATGGATCAGCTGCTACAGGATTCCTGTAGGACATCCTGTAGCTACTTCTCCTCCTGGGATGCATGCTAAAATGAGCAAGGTTGCATTTGCGGATGAAGGGTCCTGATCGCGCTTTGATAGGTAGAGTGTGCAAGCCTCTGCATGCTTGATTTGTCACTTGGAGGAAAAAAAAAATTAACCTGAGGAAACAGGACTCTTGTATGACTGTGCAGGAATACATAACCAGATTGTTGCAATGGCGGTGGAAGGAGATGAAACAGGTGATGGATGGAAGAAAGGGGTGGTTGCATGCCTCATCAATAGATTTCAAGCTTTAAATCCCTCTCCAGAATCGATTTTGGCCTGCCCAAAGGTTCTACAGGATGTTTCCTGTAGAAATGCAGAACTTCCTATAGAAAGCCCTGAAACTTCCTATAGGAGGTTGAATCTCGACCAGAATGTGTCCAAATCCTGAAAAACGTGAGTGGCCATGGAGGGAGTGTTTGTGAGGATGCCTGGTAATTTGGTACAGACCCCTGTCCTCGTTTTGCACGACCTTCTTTTCTGGACTGTATTCCTGCAACTTGCAATAATTCTTCAGAGATTAAACATGTTTCTTTTCTTCTTCTTCTTCTTTTTTTTTTTTTTTTTTTTTTTTGAGAGAGAGACAGCAGGGGTGCCTCCATGAGGTTTTCACCCCCACTATCTGCCTTGGGCGCCCCAGAGAGGTTTTCACCCAAGGATCTTTTTATTCAAATTCTTTATTTTCTGAGAGACAACAGGGGTGCCTCCCTGAGGTTTTCACCCTCCCTGTTTGCCCTGGGCGCTTCAGAGAGGTTTTCGCCCAAGGATCTTGTTATTCCTTTTTTTTTTTTTTTGATGATCAAGGTGTGGCCGGAACAGAGGCAGAACCCTGCTCTATTACTAGCACTGATTTTTCCACAGTTTCAATGAACTCCTGCCTCGAAAGAGGTTTCCTATAGATCTTCAGTCGATGCCCATTGACGAGCATGGGGATGGCTTCTTCATCAATTGTCCTGATAAGGGCTGAACCATTATTATTGCATTTCTCCACTGTATATGGTCCTAACTATCTTGTCCTCAGCTTCCCTTTGAAATCCTTGTATTTGGAGTCATACAGCAGCGCCCAATCTCTCGGCTGGAATTGCTTTTCATTAAGGTGCCAGTCATGCCATATCTTCCTCTGAAGTTGAACTACTTTTGAGTGGAGGAGGGCCTGCATTCTGTCTTCATCTAACCCATTCAGCTGCAATAACCTTCCACGTTGAGCATGGTTGAGATCTAAGCCCAGGTGAGCTGCCACCCTCAATGTGTTGTACTCGAATTCTATTGACAGTAGAGCTTTCTTCCCATAGACTAGCTCATAAGGTGTCAAACTGGTTGTGGTCTTCCAATTGGTGTTGTAGGCCCAAGTGACCTCAACCAAGCGATCTGCCCAATCCTTTTTGCTGCTGCTCACCACCTTAGTCAAAATCCCTTCCAATGCTCTATTAGTGACTTCCACCTGCCCATTTGCTTGAGGATGATATGGGGTGGAAGCCCTATGCTTGATCTTGTGATGAGCGAGCAAGTCTTCAATTAAGTTAGAGGTGAATTGGCTTCCTTGATCAGTGACTAACTCTCTTGGGTAGCCAAACTTGTAGAAGATATTTTCTCTTAAAAACTCAACCACCTTTTCTTCTATCGCTGCTTTGATTGCCTTTGTTTCTGCCCACTTTGTCAAGTAATCGGGGCACACAATGATGTAAGAACTTTTCTTTGAAGGAGGGTTGATAGGACCCACAAAATCCATGCCCCACTTCTCAAATGGCTCGAAGGTCACTTGTGGTTGGAGAGGCATTTCATCCCTTGGAGTCGGTTTCCCCATCCTCTGACATCGGTCACACTGGCTAATGTATCTTCTGACATCTTGATGAAGAGTGGGCCAATAGTAGCCTGCCTTCAGAATTTTGATGCAGTCCTCTTTGCTGCAAAGTGGCCTCCACAGGGTCCATCGTGATAGGTTAGGAGAATGTCAAAGACTTCCTCCTCCCTAACACAACGCCTCAAGATCTGATTTGGGCCAAGTTTGAACACGTTGCCCCCGATCCAAGTGAATGGGGCACTCTTCCTCACAATTCTGCTCTTCTCCTTTGAGGATAGATGCAGAGGGAACTGTGTTGAGACCAAGTAGTTTGCTATATCAGCAAACCACGGAGAGAGTACTGAGATAGCAAACAGATGTTCATCTGGAATCTGGTCATCCACTGTTCCTTCTTCACCTGCAGGAAAATCCAATCTAGACAAGAAGTCAACAACAACATTTTCTTTACTTGGTTTGTCAATGATAGTCAAATCAAATTGCTGCAACAAAAGTACCCATCTAATGATACGAGCATTTACATCATGCTTATTCATTAAATATCTAATCGCAGCATGATCAGTATGTACAAATGTTTGATAACTAGTGATGTAGTGTCGGAACTTGTTCAAGGAATGGACTACGGCCAGGAACTCTTTCTCGGTTATAGTATAGTTCATTTCTGCCTTGGACAGGTTTTTGCTGACAAAGTATATGACATATGGAATTTTCTCCTCAACTTGTCCTAAGGCTGCCCCTATGGCTCTGTTCAAGGCATCAGTGTGGATGTGGAAAGGTAGGGCCTAGTTTGGGCCTCTCAAGATCAGGGCAGACACTAACTTATCTTTCAACTCATTCAGAGCCCCTTGACAGTCGTCAATCCATTTAAACTCAACATCTTTTCCTAAGAGGCCAGACAATGGCGAAGCTAGCTTACTGAAATATTTAATGAATCTTCTATAATATCCTGCTAAGCCTAAGAAACTCCGAACATCTCTTACCTTCTGAGGAGGTGGAAACTTTTTGATGATAGCAATTTTGTTAGGATCCACCTGTAATCCTTGCTGAGAAATGGTATGACCTAACACGGTCCCTTCAGTCATCAGGAATTCACATTTTTCATGACTGAGGGACAGGTTCATCTCAATGCACTTGTTTAAAACTTTTCCCAGGTTGGACAAGGCTTCTTGGAAGTTAGACCCGTAACGAATAAATTCATCCATATAGATTTCCACCAAATCATGAACCAGCTCAGCAAATATGCTCAATACAGCTCTCTGGAAAGTGGTAGGAGCGTTGCATAGCCCAAAGGGAAGGAATTAGTAGGAAAAGGTACCCCACGAACAAGTGAAGGTGGTCTTATCTTGGTCCTCCGGGCTAATTTGGATCTGATTATACCCGTTGAACCCATCTAGGAAAGAGAAGAACTTCTTCCCTGCCAGTCCATCCAACACTTGATCTATGAAAGGCAAAGGGAAGTGGTCTTTCTTGGTGGCCTTGTTTAGTTCTCTGTAATCTACACAGATTCTCCACTTCCCATTTTTCTTGGGTACCAACACCAGAGGGGAAACCCATTCGCTGTCCGAGATGGGGTAGATGAATCCTGCATCCAACAATTTTT
>APFE030311108.1:0-54357 GCA_000404065.3 Pinus taeda | reverse complement strand
AGAGGGGAAACCCATTCGCTGTCCGAGATGGGGTAGATGAATCCTGCATCCAACAATTTTTGCAATTCTTCTTTAACGATGTCCTTAAGGGCCAGATTCATTCTCCTCTGAGGCTGCCTGACTGGCTTACAATCCTCTTTAATGTAAATATGATGGCTACAGACCGAAGGATGGACTCCTTTCATTTCCTTATAGCTCCAGGAAAAAGCCTCCAAATGGCGGAATAGGATACATAGCTCTTTTTCCTGAGAGGGAGAGAGAGAGGAGCTGATCTTTAAAGTTCTTTAAGGGCCAAACTCCACATTCTTAACTCTAGGAGAGGTCGGATCAGTCACACAGAGGTCCACTAAAGCACTAGCTTGGGTATCTTCCACCAACCCTTCTAAGGACAGTGCACCGGGAGGAGGATTTTGGATTAAGTTCTCAATCAAGTCATCCTCGATTTGAGGACCTCCCATGGTGGCCTATACTGTGCACAATGGTGCAGAGTAGACCTCGTCCTTATCTCCTTCTTCCAACCAGATTGGTAAGTCATGTTCTAGCAGAAGTTGGGCAGGAGGGTATAGGACCAGCTGTTTGGACCTAGGCCCATTCTTGATGGTCATGCTTCTAGCTCGACGGCTGATGTAAGCATCCACAGTAGCTAGCCAAGGCCTTCCCAAAATGAGGGGGTATCGAGTGAGTTTTGCCTTTGGCTGAAGGACCAAGAAGTCCGCAAGGTACTCCCAAGAGTCAACAGAGACCAGGACATCTTCCATAATCCCTTCGGGAGTCACGGTGGAGCGGTCTGCCAACTGCAGTACTGTCGAGGTCTTCCTTAAGGAACTTTGAAGGTTGAGTTTAAGCATAGTGTCCCTGGTCATCACATTAATGGCAGCCCCTAGATCAATCAAGGTGTGGGGGATGATGGTGCCATTGATATGAACATCAACTACAGGACTCCCAAGGTCCAAATACTTTAGACAAATTACTTGCCCCAACATAAGATCGGACAGTTTTCCTATGACATTGATAGTTGAGGCAACTCTCTTTCGCCTGCCTGGGTGCCTGAAACACTTCTCCTTAATCAATTTGTTGTATATTCGTACATATTTTATGGCCTGGAGAAGTGGTATTTTCACACACAACTGCTTGAGTTCTCCCAGAAGCTCAGTCTCCTCTGGGTTGGGTTGCGTGGTTACTGTTAGTCGCTCAGGAAAGGGTGGAATGGCCTTGGGTTCACTTTCCTGCTTCTCTTCCTCCTCCTCTAGAGGAGGAGGTTGGCGCTCAACAAGGACCTTCCCAAATCACAGGTTGATCTCCTGGATCTCCACAGCATAGGTAGGGCATGTTGTCTCCCCAGTATGTACCTGCTGGGCCTGTTTGTTGTTGGGGTTCGGGTTCGTTTGAGCAGGCATCTGGGGTTGTCTTGGAGGAGCAGGAGGTAATGATTGTGGTTGAGCCAGTAGTGGAGGCAAAATGGCGGGAGGAAGGTTGTATTAGGGCTTCCACCTCGGTTGAGGTGCATTCCACTGAGGTTGTGGCTGGGCATGTGAGTGAAACAAATGAGAAGTAGGTTGAGTATGGTATTGAGATGGATAAGACCATGGAGGAGGTGCGGACCATGAAGGATGAGCAGGGGCCCCCAAGATGGTATATGAGCAGATTGGTTGGGGTTATAATAAGCTTGGGATGTCCCTTGCATCCCTTGCTGGTAAGGTCTAGGCCCATGTGGCCTCCTTTGGTTGAGGAAGTAGAGAGGTTCAGTAGCTACCTCAGTCCCTAGGTACATGGCTTTAAATCCGGGCAAGGTAGGGCATTGGTTGATGGGGTGGTCTTCCTCACAAACGAAACATACCTCTACTGAGTGCAACGGACACTCATTCTTAGGGTGCTTCCTCGTGCATCTAGGACAAAAAATGGCCAAAGCCCTCTCAGCTTCCTCTTTCTTTTGCTGAATTCAGAAGGTATCAAGTTGCGTGGCAATAGTCTGTCTCATCTCACTTTTTAGGTCTTCCATCTGATTAGCAAACTCATGCTTGGAGAAGGTGGTACTAGCTAAAAGTGGATTCCCCCTACCTCTCTTCCGGGCTGCCCTAGAATGGTTTCTAAACACAGTCTTTATGTCCTCATAAGGTAGTTGGTGGATGTCCCCTCCAGCCAGCATGTGAAGGGTATCTAGAAGGTCTTCAGGGACTCCTTGGAGCAGAACCAGCTTCAGAGATTCCAAGTCAAGTGTGCACCTGGCCCATTTATAACTAAGTTGGAACCTTTCCTTGTAATCTTCTAAAGACTCATCACTTCCCATGGTCATCCAAAAGATCTCTCCCTTTGTTTCCTTGGACCTACAGTAGTCCCGGTATTTGGTGTTAAAAGCTTGCTGCATCTGAGTCCAAGTGGTGATACTGTTTCCAGGTAACCCCATGAACCAGCGTAATGTTGCATCCTTGAGGGTAGAGGGAAAGAGTTTCAACTTTTGCTCGTCCTCAGCATAGTCGTAAGTTCGACAAAGGACAACAAACACAAACAAGAAGGTATCATGGTCCTCAGTAGTCAATCCATGGAAGTGAGGTAAGGTTGAGGGGCTTATGTTTTTCATTTTCATGTCCCCATTGGTCTCTCGGATGGGGAAGGCACCTTCTATTCTCTCATCTTCTCTTCTACCGTTTCTGTTTTAACCCATGGCCTCAAACAGAATGTTCTCTAGCTCTTCTTTTGTTATAGGATCTTCGTATATCTCTGGAGGTTCACCTATAGGTTCTTCTGGATCACTGTCACCAAAGAAGAGTGAAGGTTGACTCAGTGATGTAGTGGGGGTGTTGGGTAGGAATTTTCCGGTTTTATCTATGTTCCTACGAGGCATGAAATGGAAAGATTTTTGCTTGCTTTTGCTTTTTCTTCTTGTACCTGCAAAACTAAAATAGATTGAACTGCGACTAACTATCTTGCTGAAATGAAAATGCGGAATTGAAATGAAAACAGGAAAGGACTAATCTGTTTTGCTGAAATGAAATTGCAGGAATGAAATGCTAAGCTACGCTTGCAGAATTGAAATGCTAATCTACGCTTGCATAATTGAAATTGCAGAATTGAAATGCTAATCTATGAAAGCAGGAAATGTCTACTTTACTTTTGCAGAAATGAAATTGCAGAATGGAAATGAAATAAACTACTTAGCAGAAGGTTGTAGTATAAAATAGAAGAAAAGCAGCAATCACAAATACTCTGATGCTTCCCCGGCAACGTCGTCAAAAAGAATGGTGGGCTCCAGTATTTCAGCAATAATGCTGCAACTCCTGGGACTCCCTTCTTTACTTTTATCAACCTGGTAGTTCGTAACAAACTTGGAAGCGACGGTGCTGTATGCACCAAGTACTAGCTCTTGCCGCAGCTGTCACTTGGTCAGCTGGCACAAGTCCACTAGGGGCTTAAGCCAACTTCTATGAGCTTTGAGAAGAATCTTATTAACTGATGGATGGAAGCTAACTCGAAGGAAGCTAATATGCTTGCGAAAAGAAACTGAAAAGCTGAAAGAAAGCGCAAACCCTAGCAAACCCTAATTTTACCAGCTAGTCCTACTGATGTGAAAAAGTGGATGCAAGCTACTAAAAGAGATTCCATTACTTCTAGGAAGGTAAAATACAAGTGTCCAAGCTACTTCTATCTGAAGAAAACATCTTTTTGTATTTTTGAATCAGTTGTCAGAATTATCATGCATGTGCTTTCACTGTTTTTGACTGTGTAGAGGTGGATCGGCGAGAGGAAATGCTTGGAAGAAGTCAGGAAGGTTCAAAGAGGGCCTAAGGGGCCCCTAACACCCTTCCAGAGAGTTTCATAGAGTTTGGCTATCAAGAAGCCTCATTTGTGAGCTTCTACAGGAAGTCTGCAGGGGTTCTACAAGATGTTCTGGAATTTCTACAGGATGTTCTACGATTTTCTACAGGATGTTCAGAAATGGGATTTTGGAGGATGGATGGATGAAGAAAGATGAAAGAGTGGGTATGGAGGTAGGATAGGGGTTTGAGGTGGTCCAGGGACTGGTGGATGGAGTTGAGAGAAGATGTAGATCACTGAATTTGTTCAAAGAGGGTTGAACCAATGTTGCACAAAAAGGTAGGGTTATGCGGGCACAATGGCAAATGTGAGGCAAGAAACCAAGTTAGGGGATGGAGCAGATGGGTTTGATGGAGTTTGGGTGGATGGAGAAGTGGTACAGGTGCTCTGCAATTTGTATTTCCAACTTAACCAACAAAGGCTTGCAAGAAATCAAGGACCTAGTTATGCCAACCTAATTTAATCTAGCTAACAGTAAAGAGAATGAAAAGAAGCTTTATTTGCAAGGAAACCATGTATATTAACTATGCAACAAAGCATTCAAATATCTGAACATGTAACCGACTTCTGTAAACGAAAATCGTACACTAGTGATTGCATGGCAAAGCAAAAATAATGTTTTTTGGGGCAGCAAGATCACTTTGATCCCAGCACCTGATCCTATGAGGGAGAGGTGAAATCAAAGGTGCTCGTTGGCCTTTTTCTAAAGCTTTTTCCCTGTTGATATCCTACCAACTTAATCTGAACATCAAAATCCTTTCTAATCATCAACAGTGACCTAGTTAACTAGCACGATTTAATCTACCTAACAAAAATGATTTTGCAAATACATAGAGGACAAATAACGATACATAAAGGAGGCCTTGGCTCTCAGGTTGGGCCCAACCCTAAGAGCTACGGCTCCTATAAAGAACTCAGAGCTGATGCCAAATAGAACTGCTTGTCATTATCACAAAATAGTCATCACCAGAAAGTTATACCACAGTGGCTACAAGAAAACGAGCTGAAAATGACAGCACTACAGTGCAAAAAATACAACAGTTCCAAAAGTAAACTACGAAGGCTGAGGCCTTATTATTTATACATTACGAGGGGCCTAGCAGGCCTCCTAAATTCAAAGGACTCGGTTGTCCCAACTGTTAGTAAATAGTCACTCTTCCCAAATCTACTTGGCTGCCTTTAGGATTCGTTTTGGTGGCCTGTGAGCTTGGAGTTGAGGGTGGAGATCTCGAGGAAGGGCCATTTAATGTCAGAGGCAACCCCCCTACGAATCCTCACCTCAAGCTTGGTTGTCACCTAGCCCATAATTGCTTGGTTTTGCTCCAACATTTGTCCAAAAAACCTGAAATAACCACGTATTAGCCTCCTAGGTAGAGTGACAACCCTTATTCATTCAAATAACATAAACATACTAAAAAACATGCATAATCTATGAAAAATGGAGGATTCAACAATGACAATTAGGCAAAATGAGCCCAATAAGTTACCCAATTCGGGGCTCATCAACTGGTTGATTGGATGGGAATGATACTAAGGTGCAAAGGACCAAGGAGGAGGTGTAGACCAAGAAGGATGAGCAGGGGGGGCCCAAGAGGGAATGGATGTGGTTTGGTTGGGGTTGTAATATACATGGGATGACCCTTGCATGCATTACTGGTATGGCCTAGGCCCATGAGGTCTCTTTTTATTCATGTAGCAGAGTTGTTCAGTCACCCCTTCAGCTCCTTGATATACAACTTTTAGTCCAAGTAGAGAAGGGCACTTATCTGTGGAGTGGTTTTCTTCACAGACTGAGCAGATTTCAATCGAATTCAATGGAATTTCATTCCTAAGGTGCCTCCTTGTGCATCTAGGGTAGAAAATGGATAAGGCTCTCTCTGATTCCTCCTATTTTCTCTTAATGTGCATAGTGTCCATCTGTACGGCAAGGGTTTGCAGCATCTCACTCTTGAAATCCTTCAGCATATTTCCAATTTCACCCTTGATGGATGTATTGGAAGAGGATGGATTGATCATAGGTTGACTACCCCTCCCTTTTTCCCAAATGCCCTAGAATGGTTTCTAAAGATAGTCTTGATATCCTCATAGGGTAACTGGTAGATGTCCCCTCCTGCTAACAAGTTTAGGGTATCCAGAAGATCTTCCCTTACCCCTCTAAGCAGGACTAGCTTCAGTGACTCAGGGTCAAGTGTGCACCTAGCCCTTTTGTAGCTAAGCTGGAATCTTTCTTCATATCCTCTAGAGATTCATCATGCCCTAAGGTCATCCTAAAAATTTCCTCTTTAGTGTCATTAGGCCTGCAGTAGTCTCGATACTTGTTGTTGAAGGCTTGCTACATCTGAGCCCAAGTTGTGATGTTATCCCTAGGTAAACCCATGAACCAGTGCAAAGTTGCATCCTTGAGAGTGGATGGGAATAGTTTCAACTTCTGCTCATCATTGGTGTAGTCATTGGTTCTGCATATGACAACAAACTCAAAGAAGAAAGTGTCTAGATATTCTAAGGTCAGGCCATGGAAATGAGGAAGGGAAGAGGGGCTTATATTCTTCATCTTAGTATCCCCATTGGTTTCCCTGATGGGGAAGGCACCCTCAACTCTTTCTCTATTTCCTCTGTCATTTCTATTTTCAACCATTGGGTCAGTAGGAATGGGTTCTTCTTCTTCTTCTCCCCCTGTAAGCTCTTCAAATATCTTTGGTTTCTCACCTAAAGATTCCTCCAATTCACAGCTATCGAAGAAGAGGGAAGGTTGGTTGTTTGAATCAATGGGCGTATTTGGAAAAAAATTCCCTAAGTTATCCCTATTCCTACGAGGCATGGAAAAAAGTGTTTTTGTTTTTCTTTTGTGCTTTTTTTCAAACTTTGAAAATGATTTCAGACTAAATGAAAACTAACTATTTGAATGAAATCTTACTTGCAGAATGGAAATAAAAGAAAATAATGAAGAATAGAAAAGAAATGAAACTAATAGCACAATATCATAAACAAGAAATGGAAGAAATAAAGTAGTAATCACATATTACTCATACATCTCCCCAGCAATGGCACAAAAAAGTGATGAGCACCAATATTGCAATAAGAATGTTGCAACTCCTGGGGCTACCAACTTTACTTTATCAACCCGGGGTTTGTACAAACTTGGATGTTAAAGTGTTGTATACACAAGTAAAAGTGATGGGTCTACTCTTTGTCACTGCTCATCTGGCGATAGACCATTAGGGTTTTTCAAGCCAAACTTCTAGGGATTTAGAAGAAGCTTGATTACTCATGAGAGAAAGAGAAATATACTCTAAGAAAGATCTTGTGTACTGCAGTAAAGAAGAATACTGAAATCAAATTCTAAAAACACACCATTTTCTAACTAACTTCTAAGACAATATCTTTCAAAAAGAATGCTAAGTTAACATGTATGCAATCCTACTCTCCTAAGAATGTTAATTCAAAACATCAAACATTCTACTACTGTGCAATGAAATAAATCTATTTTTCCTTTTGTCTTTGTTATGGAAAAGTGTGAAATCTAATCTCTTTTGGTGATGTTCCAAGTGGCTTAGGGATGTTGGTGAATGGTTAGAAGGTTGGGGAGACTAGTAGGTGACCTTTTCTAGCTTCCTAGAGGATTTTCCGTCAATTCGGCCTCAAAACAGGTCACTAATAGGAAAACCTATAGGATGTCCTAAAAACCTATAGGATACAGCCGAGAGAAAAAGGATGGGTAGTGAAGGTGATGAAATGAGGCAAGGAAATACCTAGGATCACTTTAGAACTCAAAACCAAAGTTGGAAGATGGCTGGATTTTCTCAACAAGTTTGGAGAAATTTCCTTGTTAAATGATGAAATTGGCGAGGGTTTTAGTGAAAGCAAGGAATGATCATGGATGGATGAAGTTGGAAGGAGGTTGCTGAATATGAGATCTCTTTGTACTTTTGAAACACGTGCACTACATCAAACATTGACATTTACCCAAAAATCATGGAAACAAGAAGAAGTTCAATGATCTAGGAAAACAGAGTTTAATGAGCTAGTTGTCTACTTCATGAATGAAGAAAACTTGCAGAATAAGATGGAACCATTGATGATATCTAATGTAATACTGAAGATGGAAGAAATTATAACTAAATCCTACTCTTGAAAACTGATCAAATGCTGGCCTAAATACAGAAAACCGTAAATCCATGAGAAACTAGAATTCTGTCTTTTTGGGGATGCATAGGAATTATTTCCTCAAATCATGATCCCTGAAGGAAGAAGTGAGGCCAAAACACTTATTGAAAACCTTTTCATGTTCCTTTGTCTCTTCTAAACTACTGCTGAAGTAAAGAACAAATGGAAGCAAACTAATCAAATCTACACTACTTGTAATGAAATACTTCTAAAGGAAATTCAACGTGAATCTATGAAATCAATCTAAGCATACAAATACACAAAGAGGAGCCTTTGTTGCTAGGTTTGGGCCCTAACCCAAGAGATTCAGCCCTTTCAATTAACTCAGTGTTGGATTAAGGAAATGCTCATTCTCATTATCAAAACAGAAAATTACATAGCAATGTATTCCACAAGTCTTGAACTCGAAAATGAGTAGTTTTTTTACAACAAAAATTTGAATCCTAATGAGGCTCTAGGCCTCTTTATTTATACAACTAATGTCTCTAATGACTTCCTTAAATCTAGGGAGGCTCGACTCCCAAACTCAAGATAAACTAACTCTTTAACTATCACTTACTCGGGTGCCTTTTGATCTCCATGACTTGGCTGCTTGTACTCCGAGCTAGTGTGATTGACGGAGGAATATTCGAATGTGGGAGGAGTAAATGAGGAGGCTTTACCTCCTACAATCTCTCTTCCTTGTCTCATTCCAATTTCAACCCTTAATCTAGACAAAATTCCCTGATTTTCTCTACAAACGTGCATTCAATGCACATTAGTCCACTAGGCATAATATCTCACTTTCACTCATCTCATTAAACAAAATATAATCAAAATATGTAATAAATTGTGATAGGATTTGATTTGACTAATCTAGGAGGTGAATTAAGGTCCATATAGTTACCCAATGATGAGGCTTATTGGAATGTATCATAGAGAAGGGTATGATTTAAGCCTAGAGGTGTGAGTGACTACAAGGAAGAGGAGAAATAAATGAATTTTGATGAAAATAAATAATACAATCATGTACCACGATCATTGGAATCAAGAATGCATTAGGGTATGTCATAGGGAAAAAATGATCTAAACTTGTTACATGTGGAAGCCTCACGAAGAAAAGAACAACCATATAGATAAGCATTATGGTTAGATAAATACTTTTATCCAAATTTGTGAAATTGAGGAAACTATTTATGCTTACAATAAAAATTATTTGAATACAAATGTTTTCTTATAAGTTTTGTAGGAATGTCAAGAGTTTGAAAGTGACCATTTTCTGAAGAAATACCATCGTTGAACTAGTTGAAAGGATAAATAACGTGAAGAATGATGTTGCAAGGAAGGAACAAGGATTCTAACACAGCTGAAATGTAGTAACCCATATACTACTACAATGACAAAAAATGCTTGATAGTTTGATGCTATCAAAGGCGACACCTGGAAGGGGTGTGAACATTGAGGATAGTGTTCCTTTAAGGGGGAGGGGATTGTAATGACCCTAACTCTTAACCATGTTGACAGTGTGCTTGTAATTAATTATGTTATTGATCCTTGTATGGGCATATAAATGTAGATGGGAAATAGACTCAGAATAATTGTAATAATAATTTAAAAATATGAGTTGATGAAGCAGAGAAGCCTTGATATGATATGGACCACAAGAAGTCACGAGGAGGAGGAGAGCCAACAAAATGGAAATTGAGACTAATAATTTCCAATGAATTATTGGTTGAGCCAAACTTTCATGAGGACAAAGATTGTCAAACTTTTCCCAAGAAAATATCTAATACGAAGGTGTAGCAATAGTTACCATTAGTTATGAGAGATGTGGAAAATAGTACCATAATTTCTCAAAGGTATGGGAAATGTACCACTAGAGTAATTCACTAAAAGTTTCTAATATGACCTAACAAGTATGGAACCAATAAAAAATTGGTTAAATAAGAAACCTGAAGTAAGAAGAATTGTTTGGGGGGATAGACAAAATGAGGACATTCTTCCCCATAGAGAACATGGGAAGAGGAATCATGTAGAGTGAAAGACCCATGTAGAGAGGAGAAAAATTCTCTCATAGAGGGAAAGACATGCATAGAGAAGGAGAATTCGTCCTTGAGGAGAGAATGAAGAATTATATCATGTGATAGGAAGTACTCATGGAAAATCTTTCACATAACAAGAAATAAGTATTCACAAAGGAAACGAGAGATAGAGTACACAGAGATCACGAGAGGATAGAGAGAATTATAAATAACAAGAACGTGAGAGAAGAAAGATAGAAAAGATAATTGATGGATTTGATTTGATGAATGAAATCAAATTTAGAAATCCACCTAGTATTGTGGTGTGATAACTTTCTGCCTGGACTCTTTGTTTAGGTTGGGGGTGCCCAACTACAAGAAAGAAAATAATGTAGTTGAGCATATGGTGGAGTGGAACATGGCTCACTCTTCATTAGTTGTAGGAATAATTTTATTGTAATGAGATAATTGTCCCTTAGGAACATTAAATTATGTAATGTTGATCCAACTGGATATTGGCAACCACCCATCTCATCCACTAACTCAATAGTTCTCTATCTTCTTGGTATTTTTTCTATGATTATTTTGGTCTAAAAATTCAAGGGTCATATTAAGGCCCAAAATGATGTTTTTTGGCAATAAATGGGGACACCCACAGCCGAAAGTCATAATATTTGGATAGTTCTTTCCAATGGTCCACTATGCACCTTGAAGGGTCATTGTATGTAAGATTTTCTCCCCTAGGAAGTTGATGTACCAACAACCACCTTAGGGCCCACAAACCTTTTAGCACTTCATCTTCTAAGGTTAGGGTTTTGGACCTATAGGGTTATGTATTTATGTCAAAATGCCATTATTTTGTCCTCCTATGACAGATTTTGGGAAACACATGGAGCCACCATCTCTCTCCCTTCAGAGATAGCTACTACCATTCTAGCCAACTTATGTTCTACAATATTTGGTTATTTTATTTATTAATAGAATTTTGTTGCTTGTCCAACTTGAATTAGTGGTATTAGAGCAGTCTACTCCTTGTTATTTCTTAATGCATGTCACCAAAAAAGGTTAGGGGTTGGGTCTTGAGCTAGTTTCACATGGGAATTATCTCCCCTAAAATTCCAAGTGGCGTCACGTGGCAAAAGAAAGAGAGATGACAGAGAAAGAGATCTTTGAAATTTTTTCTTGAGGAAACTCTCATGTGACAAAGCAATAAGATAATGGACAATTTCACTTAGATCCTTTAATTTTTGTGAACAATGGTTGATGCACCTTCAACAAATTACAATTTTGGAGGTGTGAAACCCTTCAAGGTACATTTAAACTTTGGTATCCCCTCATTTGAAGGTCAAATGTACGTAGATGCTTTGGAGAATTGATTAAATCTATTAGAGGGATATTACTCCATCCAAAAAGAATTGATAATGAGAAAACCACTTTTGTACTACCAAAAACCTTTCCCAATGTCGAAGATCAATGGGAAGGTTACTAGGAGAAATAGATCTAGGACAAGTCTAGTATATTCAATGCAAGACCCAATTAGTCTAGTTTTTTCAATTCCCTTAAGGAGGAATTATACCCTATAGAGAAATATAATGACTAGTACATGAGATGGAGAAGTCTATGATAGTATAGGGACTAGACATTGAAGCGAAAAGAGATGTGAGCAAAAATTGAAGTAACAAAATAAGTATGAGTTTTAGTGTACAAATAAATTACAACAAAATCCTAGAAAGGGTTGAATTAATTCACTGAACAAGGGAAAAAGAAAGGAGATCCAACCTCAACAAAACTAGCCTAAGTCATAGGAAAATAAGTGTAATGGGAAGTCAAATAAGGACACTGAAATTTTGTATGAGTTCCACGGAAACCCCTGGCACAATAGTGATTAATGTTGCTTCAAACAATCTTTGTTGGTTGATCTTAAAGAAAAATAAGTAGACTTTGACTTAGATTTTTATTTATAAAGTGATAAAATAAGGTGGCTCATTGATGCAAAACCCAATTTTTCCATCACATCCACAAAGATCCAACTAGAAGAGTGACAAGAGCCTAAGGATAGGGAGTGCCTTTTCAATTCACAAATGTGGGTGAAGGTAACCCCACTACATTTCATTGTTGATAGTGGGAGGCATAAGAGCCTAAACTAGCTAATTTTGTTAAGAGATTAAAGCTACTAACAATGTCACACCCTCAACCATACAACATTATTTGGTTGAGGCATGGGTGAGACATCTGTGTCAACCAAAAACGTTTCCTATCATATGGAATCAAGCCCCTCAAAGATGAGGTACAAAGTGATTTTTCCCACTTGAAGTTTGTGATTTTCTTCTAAGATAACATTTTTTATGGAAATGTCATGTTTTTTATGAGTACCATCCACCTAGTGTCACTTTTTCTCTCAAGGGTCATCTCTACAGTGTACCAGAGGTAATTCTAACTACTGCAATTACACTGATCACAATAAAACAATGTTGAAAAATAATCTCTTACACTACAAATTTTTCCCTCTTCATGGTTTATTTAAAAGGTGAAAGGGAGGTCATGACAACCACCACATGCTTAGCAAAGGGGATCCCTATAAAATAGAAGCAAGTGGAAAAGGTTGTAAAAGAATATAGAAATAATTTTGTTTCACCTATTAGGGTGCCTCTCCATTACCAAGTCCAGCACTAAATTAACTTCATAATTGGTGCTCCTTTATCTAATGGCCCAATATATAGACATTCTCTCTTGGAGAATGAGGAAATAAAATGTTAGGTTCATGAGCTCATCCAATAGAGAGCCACTTGACTGAACCTTACGAAATCCCAATTTTTTTATTGCAGAAGAAGGATGGGCCATGGAGATGTTGTATTGATTATAGAGCCTTGAACCAAATGACTATCAAGAATAGGTACCCAGTCCCTTCGATTGATGATATTCATTATCAACTTAAGGGTTCCAATTCTTTAGTGATATTGATTTGAAGTTAAGCTATCAATAGGTTCCAATTGAGCAAGTCCATGTATGGAAGACATCCTTAAAACCTAAAGGAATTTCCTTCAAACCTAAAGGAATTTTTGTGTGGTTTGGCTTGAATAATGCTCCAACAATTTTCATGGGATGATACATGATTTCCTATGGTCATTCACAAACTTTTTTTATTTTTATATTTGGATGAAATACTTATCTTTAACATAATTTGGAAGAAAATTTGCAACACATTGAGTAGGTATTTAGCACATTGTTACAACAAAAGTTTGTATAAATAGCTCGACATTTGTAGTTGCTAATGAATTCAAACTAAAAACAATAGACACAAATTTCTTCTACTCAATCTACAAAAAGGAAAACATACAATAGAAACACATGAAATCATTCGAAAATATTGAACATAGTATTTTTCCTCGGGAACCCAAATGGGGAAACCCCTCCTTTGTTTGTATTATATCATATGAGAAAAATTGATCTATTAAAATGACAACTTCAATCCTTGAAGCTCAACCTACATTGCAATATTGACCTCTTCCTCCTGATTTTTCTCTAGAAAATACTTAGCCAAACGAGGCCTCTTTATTGCCCTTATTTCAACACAATTCCTGAGGAAATTAGCTTCTAAAGAATATGGAAAACTCTTATTTTCTTGTGCAATTCCCAAGAGGAATGCCTCACCTTCTACATGAAAACCATGTACACTCTCTAGTATAAAATAATAAATACATTGATGCATTTTTCCGCCACTCAACTAGGCAAATCAAATTCCATGCATGAATAGGGCTACTTTTAGTAAATTGATTAGTTAACTGAGAGATCAGCGAGTTAACAATAGTTACAACTACTCAACTAAACTCCTACTGACTCTATACATGACTAGAGCTCACATAACCAAGTTGTACTAACTATAACTCCACTAGATTGCTTGATCTTAGCAATCAACACATGCACAAATCTACTTCTTGCCCACAAACTTGAATTTCCTGACTTAACTGAGTGACTTGGACATGTCACTCCTACTAACTACAACTCAAGTCATCCTGCTGCTATGGAAATTCAAATTTCCCCATTTGACTAAGGCATAAGTAAAATGAAGCCTTTTCTTACTACAATTTAACACTCCCTCTTAGCAAGAAAAGGGTTCTACACAACATCAATCCTACTCCTCTCTAGGAATGTACTGTAACACAATTAAAACTCCCTCTCACTATTGTTGTTTCTACTGCAACAACTAGAACTAAGAAGCATCCAAAATACTGAATCAATGGTGTCTTTGAGCTGCAACTGTCTCTTAATTCCCTTATTACTATTAGCCTACAACTTTCGCCTAAGATCTGACTGCATCAACTGACACTGATCCTTCTGCTACTAGATACTGTGGGCTCCTGTAGCAACGGCAATTATCCATGAGAAGAATATACCACATTTGTTGCTTCTCTCCTATGGATCCTGCCCAAATCTTTGTAACTCTTGGACTAAGGTTGTACATCACCCCACCTCACTCCTCGAGGTATAGTTGCATACAAAGTGAACTCTAATCTACTCATACTACTATTATTATTACTTTCTTGTTGCTTACGCATTGTTGTTGCAACTACTGCAATAATGAGTTTGATCTCCTTAGATCCCGAAGTACTAGCTTCCATAGGGTTGCTCCCTCTGAAACTAGACTCCCTCCTAGTCTCGATCTCCCTATGGTAAATCTCTCTGCTCCATCCTAGCAACTCACATTATCTTCTCGCACTAGAGAAATTCCTGCAACACAAATTTTTTATTCAAAATTTCTTTGAAAGAATATCAGGAACTAGTTAACCGAGAGATCAGTGAGTTAACAACAGTTACAACTACTCAACTAAACTCCTACTTGCTCTATTCATGACTAAAGCTAAGATAATTGAGTTTCACTAACTATAACTCCCCTAGATTGCTAGACTTAGTAATAAACACATGCACAACTCTACTTATTTCCCACAAAATTGAATTGATTGACTTAACTGAGTGAGTTTTCCATGTCACTCCTACTAACTGCAACTCAAGTCATCCTATTAATGTGGAAATTCAAATTTCTCCATTTGACTAAGGCACAAGTCAGATGAATCCTTTTCTTGCTAAAATTTAATAAAGTTGTATGAAAATATGGAGAAATACTCATTTGGAATGCATTGCATTAAATATTTTGGATACATCATGGAGGAAAATAGGGTGCATGTGGACCTATAAAAGATCCAATTCATCTGGAATTGGCCAGTTTTAAGGACCCTAATAGAGCTCCATAGCTTCTTGAGCCTTTCTAATTTATATCGAATGCTTTTTTTGGGCTATTATCATATCCCTTAGCCCTTAAGAAATGTGACCAAGGGTGTAACTAAAGAAAAAATTTCCTTGTCTAAGTCACAAAAAAAAGCATTGGAGGATCTAAAACACTTCCTATGCTCTACACTAGTCCTCACCTTCCCAAACCTACAATAACTATTTGAGATTGAGATAGACACCTCTGACTATGCTATTAATGAAGTCATCACTTAGGAATATCATCCAATGGCATGTCATAGTGAAATACTCTTTTATACTGTTCGAAGATAACTCGCCTATGATAAGGATATTTACTCCAACATGTAGGCATGTCAACTGTTGAAGAATCATATTTTGGGGAAGGAGATGATCATCTACCCTAATCATAGACATTTGCAATCCATGTAGACACAAGAAAAGTTAAAGAATGACCACCGTCACAAATGGTCCACATACTTGCAACAAATCCACTTAAACATCAAGTACAAGAAGGGAAACACCAACCTTGTTGTTGACTGCCTTAGTTAGCCCCTATTTCTGGTGTTACCCACAATTCTTAACTCTTGTGGTAATGGGACCTTTTGTTGGACTTAATTATACAATAATTACCCTGAATTTATTATTACATACCAGACTATGATTGTAGGTAAACAATTTCCATACTTCCACCTCTAAAATGTGCTCTTGTGCTACTTAGGCCATCTTTGTGTTACTTCACATGAGCATATGAAGTTAATTTGGTAGGCACAATAAAATCAATTGGAAAGGAATTACGGTGTGGAGAATATATCAACAATACTTCAAAAATATTTCTACTAGAAAAAACCTCAGTAGGATGTCCACTAGATATCAAATCATGCATTGTATATTCCATTGCTAAAGTGGCCATTGAGAAGTAGGGGTTGTACACTCCCCTACCTAACCCAAAAATCCCTAGGGTCCTATATCCATGGATTAAATGTCAGGATACCCTTCACCAGCCATAATAATTATTGTATATGTTTGATTTTTCATCAGTTCTATAAGATAGCCATCTTGGCAATGTGCAAGAATAGTATCCTAGTCATAGCCAATGATCTTCATTGAGTATGTTTGGGTTAATTTTGGGTTACCTCAAACTATTATTTCAGAAAAGGATAACAAGTTCCTTAATACAGTTTGGTCCATCCTATGGCCTCTAATAGATACCAAGTTGAGCAAATCAACAACCTTTCATCCCCAAATAGATGGACAAACAAAAGTGATCAATAGGATGATTATGAATATGTTGTGCATGTACAACTCCAAGCATCTATGCACATGGGTTGAAATCCCTCCATATATTTAGCATAGCTATAACAAAGTCCTCCATAACTCCATTGGCAATAGTCCTTTTTAGGTGTGCTTGGGGTTCCAACCATTGGCTCTGATTAATGTAGCACTTTCCACTATGTCTTCACAACAGATTCCTTCCATGCTCAAGCTAAGGTAGCTAGAGAAACCAATTTTTCGACATAGATACAACACCTCCATCAATAGGTTCATGCTATCCTTCAAAAAACTAGTGCCAAATATAAGCAACAACATGACCAACATCAGGTTCCACACAAGTTTTAGGTTGGTGATAAGGTGTTATTGCATTTACAGAAAGAATGACACACAAGCCCTCATAGGAAGCTCATACCACTTTGATATGATCCTTACACAATAAAAAATACTATGGGTAAAAAGGATTTTGAACTAAGTATTCCCCTTTTTCTTGGCTTGCACCAAGTATTTAATGTCGAGTTGCTTTAACCATATTTTCCACTTATGATGGACAGCTTGGAGGTAGTCGAGCAATTGGCCCCAAGAGAACTCAATCCTAACTGCATTGAATAGGCTATATCAGATCAGATAATGGACACCAAAATGAAGGATATGTGTCAATAAAACATACAACTTTATCAAGTTGTTAAGGTAGGGTAGATTATTTACTAAGCAAAGTGACTCACCAGAAGCCACAGTCAACAAAAGTTTCCCCATTTGATGAAAAAACTTGAAACAATGGAGATTGTTGCATCCTAAGGGGGGTGAATTGATCCAGGTGCATATCAATGGCCACCATCCTCTTCCATTGACCCAATGCTTCTCTACTTATTGGTAGTTTTTCTATGGATTTTTAGGCCTCAAACTTCTGGGTCCATTTTGAGGTCCTAAATAATGTTTTTTTGTCATTATTGAGGCTACTATGCACCCCAAATAGACATTGTATGCAAAAATTGTATCCCTAGGAAATTAATGTACCAACCACCTTAGGACCTGCAAAATTTTTGACACTTCATCTTCTAGAGTTAAGATTATATATTAAATCCCTAATAACTTTTATATTCTCATTTTAAATAATAAATTTTTATGATATTTTGAATCATATCAACAAAAAATTAAATTAGAAATACATTTTAAAAAAATCAACAAACATAAAATGTTTTAACATTTATAATAATATAATAAATAAAATATTGTGATAGAATATTCGAAAAAAAGCATTTAATAAATATAAAAATAATTATAATTATAATAAAATATAAAATTTTATGATGGAATATCAAGAAAATCATTAATAAATATTAAAAATGAAAATAAATGTGAACCAGGAATATTTAATTAAATTATATATATTTATGAAATATTTAAAATTTTATTAAAACAAAGATGAGTAACATCATTGCTATGCAAAGTGATAAAAATTGTGATAATGAAATAGGGTAAGAAATTGCAAGGAAAACGGAAAAAGTTCGAAATAATCAACGCATTAGAAATAAGTTCATTCTGAGAAATCGTTTTCCAAAGGATAGATATTTATTAAATATTTTTATTAAAATAATATAAAATGTAAGAATTATTTTCAATAATTTTGCTCGTATAAAATTTATGTTTTTTTAAGAAAATAAATACAAATAATTTTATATAGGGAAATTCAACTTTTACCTAGCATGAGAGATAACTTTGTTTACTAAAATTCAAATTTTCCCCTTGTTACAAATATCTTTACACAATGAAATTCAAATTCGACATGAGTGAGAAGATTTTGAATATGGAAAATAAGAGGGAATGTTGTTTAAATAGGAAAAGACATTTAAAACTTACAGTTGAAAACTAATCAAATATCATTGAATTATTTTCAACTTGTTTTAATGATGAATCATACTGGTTGGCGTAGACAAATGATTTTGTATGTGTTTTGCAGAAATTATTCTCTAAACAATATCATTTTCATATTTTTATGTGTCTTGATTTTAAATAAAGAAGGGAAATTGAATTTTTTTATGAACATCAAATTGAATAAACATTTATTAGCATCAAAATTGAACATAAGATTAAGTAAAGAATATTCATTAAAGGATGTTTTTATTAATGAAAAAAAAAAAAAAATCTATCATGAAAATGAAAATTAAGAAAAAATTTAAAAGATGAAAATTTATCTTAAAGTTTAGAAATTATGGTGAATCTCACTGGATATGATATGATATGCCATCTTTAAACTCTTTTATAAAACATTCAAATTTATATTAATTTTATATAGTCTCTACATAAAATGTTGGTGATTTTTAAGGTAAAATATTTTTTGCTATAAAATTTGGGTGAAATATTTTTATGAAAAAATGGAAATTAACCAATATTTTTTTAGAAAAAGCATGGAAATTAGCCCATTTGTAAATATTAACCCCTAAAATTTTGCCTAAATGAAATTTAGGGAAGATAACATTATTAAATTTTTTCTATCTTCAAAGTATAAAGGCATAAAGAACCCAAAATAGACTAATTACTTAGTAAAGTTATTAATAGAAATTAAAGGTAACGTGAAAGCTCGCCAAGAAATATTTAAAGAAATATTTAACGAAGACATCAATAATCATGAAAGATAGCTATAATGTATTTAGTGGGGATAATGTGAAATTATTCAGTGATGACGGTCATATACATTAATTATCCCTTTGGCACCTTTCTAGGTATCTCATATTATCCTTGGTAGAAATATTATTATATTGTCAATGATATACAATAAGTGAATCAAGGGGAAAAAATGCAAACCAATGAAATCATAAAACACATTATAGAGAAGTTAACTCCAAAATAGAACTCTCTTAAAAAAAATTCTATATATATATATATATATATATAATATATATATTATATATATATATATATATATATATAAATATTTATTTATTTATTTATTTATTATTTATTTATTTATTTATAAAAATATATATAATATATCATACATGGGTAAGACTTTATTTAGAGGAACCACTAAACTACACAAGACATTTCAAATGAAGAAATATTTTAGAAATAATAAAACAAAGTAGTAAAATATTTTCTAAGGACATGTTGCATAAAGTTGGTGCCTTAGAGTTATAATCACATGAGTAAACATCTCAATTTTAATAGGAAAAGTTTCAAATGGCTGAAAATGAAATTGCATGTTTCCAAGATAGAACTTGGTAATATATGAAATTTTCAAGGACAATAAAATAGAAATAAAGACCACTAAAGAACAAGAACCCAACCAACCATACTCAATGGTTTTTACCCCATCATGCAAAATAGTCAGTGATGTCATCATACAACCCAAATTGATTCCATTGATGTGAAAACCACTAAGAAGGAAATGTAACTAACATTGCAATTTATAGTTTGCATGAGAGCATATTTTTAAGGTGTGAATTTTCTTCAACTATCTATTTTTTGGCCTTGCCCCAAAACACATTTGGTAATAGAGCATTTTTTTCCTTAAAATTACCCCTATTTCTTTCACTTCAAATATTTACAAGTTGATCATTTTCACCAAAAGATACATGTTAATAGTTTCACTCATACATATATGTATATATGACTTTTTTCTTATTTAAAATGATCTCCTAGAATGTGATACTTAGGTGTAATATTTGAACCTTTAAAAAAAATATGTTTAATATAATCATACAGGAATTCAAAAATTATAAATATGTGGAAATACTTACAAGTTATTGCAGTAGATTATGTGTTTCATATAATAAAATTCCTCTGAGAATTTTTAAATAGAAAGTGACACCTCAAGCACTTGTCCACAATTTTGTATCTTATAAAGTAACCATCTTTGTATTTCTATGATGTAGTAATTTCAAATGTATATTAGGTTATCCTTAAAAAATTGGGAATGGCATAGTAATGTCTTTAAAATAGTTTTATTAATGGAGTAATTTTCCCACATGAATTCCAATCACCCTCAATACCTTTGTTTTCATAGAAGTCAAATATTTCCTTGAACGCTTAGATGATAACTATAGATAACAAAACAAGGAAAAGTACATTAGCACTGAGGAGACTTATGAAATCCTAATTGATTTTTTTGTTAATAATTTACATCAATTTTAGGTACATCATATTGTTTATAATGTTTGAGTTAACTAATTGATATAAATTTACAAATAATAACCATGGCTACAACATGTAATACCTATCATTGTTCATAATACGATTAATTATTCTACTAATGTATTTTTTTTATATACTTTAGATTTAGGAGATATATCTGATCTCCATCCTTGTATCCAATCTTTTTGAAGAAAATTGAATAACTATAACTTATAAATAGATTAGAGTGATTGTATTTTCCACAGTACAAACAGATTTACCATGTAGAAATGGAAGCCCTGTGCTATTTTACTAAAGTTTTTTATACATTATTGTCTAAATTGACTTTAAATTTTATATATTTACATATAAACGCATTTGCAAAATATACAATTATATCCACAAAAATGTGTTGAAGAAGGATATATTCAAAGAAAACCCTTTTAATTGAATAGATTTCATTCATACAGACATATCCACCATAAAATATAACATGCAAATAAAATGCAAATGGATTTATAACCTTCAATTAAGGACATATTACAAAAGGCACTCGTGAGGACATATTATCCAATATGTTGATTTTTAATAGCTAGACAAAACTTCATGTTATCCAATGCAAAAATGAGTGAATTGTTAGATGAGATGGAGGGATGCCATACTCTTTGTGAATCTAATGTAAAGTGAGTGAAATATAAGACGAGATGATGACGAGATGGCACAAAAAAATAATAATATATTTACTCTACACGGGGACAACAACAATGCACTACAAATAGTGAAATTGGTGCATCTAAAAGGGATTTGGGATCTAGTATTCCTATTGGTTTCCACCCATAAGTATTGTCACCATTGGTTCTCAAACCTTTCCTACTCCCATTTATTCGTTAGCACATTTATTTTCTTCCTTCCTCTAGAATAGATGCAACTTTACTTATGATATAACCATACCATCCCTATATGCATCTAAGCTAGAAATAATTTAAGTTTTATAATTCATTTGTATTTTTGCCTATTAAAAATTTGCTAGTAAAAAGTTAATTGCTTCACCTATCACAAGAGATTAATTACTTAACCAACCAAGCATTAGTGCGAGAAAGAGCGATTTGAGTAGCATTAACTTGTACAACATCTCTACTAAATTAATATTCATACGCATATACAATAGTCATTCCTCTATTTGCAATATCACCCCAAGATACCATATGTCGAAATGGTTAACTTTTTGAATTTTAAGATATTTTTTAATCCATTCAAATAAAATAAATTAAAATATTTTTTTAAATCAACATAAAATATTGTTTCAAGAATCAAATAGGCATTGATATCGTTTAGCTTGTATGTTGTTCATTAAAGTGTCAAAGACACAACAAGGAGAAGAAAAGGTAAGGATGTATGCATCATGTTATTACTTCTCTCTAATAAAAGCATGTCCATTTGACTTTCGATTAGTTAGTCCAAAGAATATTCCATCTATAAACAACATTATAAACATTATAAATAATAGAAAGTTTCAAAAACAACAATCCAATTAGCAATGAAACGACTCACTTAACATAGAAGTAGGTTGCCTGTAGACATGGTAGAATCAACAAGCTAGAAAATAAATTCCTCCTAAATGAATGTATGCAAGGATCCCTTCCCATTAAAAGACTCCAACAATGATATTTGCATGGCAATGTAGGTGGCAGTTGAAGAGAAAATGGGTTATGGATTATGGTTCTACCTACTTTGTAGAAAAAAAGTTTAATGTTGCTAAGTACTTTGTAGATCAAACATTTAATGTGACTCAATAATGCTAAACTTATTTCTAGCATTATTTGAACATGGAAAAATATTGTATGGCACTGTAGGTGGTAGCTAAAGAGAAAATGGGTTATGGGCTATGGTTCTATCTACTTTGGAACACGACTAAGTACTTTGTAGAACACACATTTATTGTTACCAAGTAATGCTAGACTTATTTTTAGCATTTTTAGCATTTCTTGAAGATGGAAAATTTAGCAAAGCAAATGTGTCTTTTTATACTAAGATTTTAGTAAACAATATACCTCTTGCCTCTCAAAGTGACGAAATAAGACTTCAAAATTTATAATTAGATAAGAAAAAATGCCTTTAAGTATTCCATACACATTGAAAAAATATTTTAAAAACTTTGGTGTAAAATCTTTGATGTAGAAAACTTTGATGTAAAATCTTATGTACTAATATTTTGATTTACTTGTAAATGTTAATGTAAAAAATGAAAATGTAATTCTTGATGCTTAAAGACATGGATTAATAATGCTTTGGTTTGACATTAAAATGTTTATAACATCTAAATATTTTTTAATATCCTAATAACAATAATTCTAATTTTAATATAAAATTAATTTATATTAATGCTAAAATATTTTGTTATAATTTAACATTAAAATTTTATAAATTAAATTTTATTGTGATTAATTATATAAACTAAAAATAAACTATTAATTAATATGAAACTTAAAATTAGTTTTATATCGATTGTATTACATTATATTATATTCACAGCTTGGCACTGTAAAATATAATTATTATAATAAAAACAGCCAGATTATTTTGGCTTTTTTAACGAAACATTCTTCTTATTTCAACCCTTTAGATTGAAACATTGCTCTTTTATATCGAAGCATTACTCTTGTCGCTTTATATTGCAAAACTGCCCTTATAAGATTTTATTTTTTTGTTTGTTTTTATATACTGCGTTCACAGCTTGCTTTGTTTTTCATCTCATAAAGGATATTTTAGTGCAAGAGTTCGATAGCTTTAACACACTTCAGAGTTCGAAATTTTGCCCTCCAAAATCGTTTAGTTTTTTTTTAACCAATTACATGAGTTGGGTATTTTTTAATTAAAATTAATATTTAAGAAAAACAATAGTTTTTAATTGGAAAGTGTTCTCAAAATGAAGTGTTATGTATCGAGAAATTTGAAGTTCAAATCTCTGGATTAATTTTTGTTTTTGTATAAAGAGCATAAACAGAATAAAGTGTTATGTATCGAGAAATTCGAAGTTTAAATGTCTGGATTAATTTTTGTTTTTGTATAAAGAGCATAAACAATTAGAAGTTATAGTGGTAGTCATTAGATATCAAGCTAAAATACCTAATTATTGATTCTTTTAATAATACAAATATTCCAAAAAACTAACCCATTTATTAATTTCTCTAGTGACTCAAATATATATATAGGAGTTGTTTTTGGTGCGATTTTTTGGACTTTCCTGTGCTGGAATCCGTCAGAAAAATTTGAACTCAAATTTTGATTTGTGTTATTTAAACTGGTTTTTTTGACTGTATATGTAGATTCAGCATACTGAAAAACTTCTGGATTTTAGAAAAATTACACTGTAAAAAAACACTACACAAACTTTCAAAAAATCACACTAAAAACAACTCCCATATATATAAACAGTCAACATTGCATGTGAAAACAAAATAAATAGCTAAAAAACAAGGTTCTCTGCTGAAATTCATAGATTTATTTGTGTTCTAAGAATCAATGGCCCGAGAAATAAATAGACAAGCTGCCAAACGTTTTTATAAGTTGCTATACATACACTCGAATTCTCAGAGGAGCTTAGAAATCTGCAGATTCTGGAAGTGATAAATAGAAGTAGCAGAAGATTTCAAACAAAGCAATTTACTGCCCAATCACTACAATATCTCTGCATCTTACATAATGATTTCGTCACAAAGTATAATAGGAATAAAAGGGCAAATCGCCAGAGAGACCACTGGGATTGGCAGGGAGTCTCTTAGAGCCGGTGAAGCATTCTGTTGTGTAAAGAGGAGCTCTGACAAGCTCCACAGCAACCTCTACCAAAATTGTGTCACGCATAACACACGGGCATATTAATGTTACCAGCATCCTGTAACATAACAAAACACAACATCCCATCGGAAAATAGAGCAATGACTTTTCAAAGAAATTTTTGAGAATTAATAGTTTTGAAATATGGTGTCAAATTTGCAGATGGGTGATATTTAAAGAAGAGCCGGAAGAAAGAATTTGCATTTTTTTGCAACATAGGGGTGGTAGAAACAGAGTGACATTATATTAAGAATGTAGAGTATATGAAGTTATTCGTCCTCAGTTTGATAACAGTCTAAAGGTAAACAATCTCAGCGAGCTTTTTTGAAAGAAGAAATATTTCACAAAATAGCAAATTTCTTACTCCAGATTCACAACAGCAGAATTGACATGGAAAAGAATCTGAATATGGTTTAAGTTGTTTTGTGGTCCCTTAGACCTTGGGGTCTGTCATTAAAAACGATTCATTCATTTCATTTAATTATTATTATTATACCAAATACAACTTTTATAAATGTCATGGGTTAATTACAATATGTCTTTCTAACTAGCCAAACCAATTATTCACCAAATTACTTAAACTAAAATCTTTTAACAAATTATTCTCTAAACTACTTGAACTAAAATGCTTGAACTTTACTGGAAAAAAAATTTAAAAATACAACTATGATTAAATAACCAAAAAGATATAACTACAAACCCTAATATCCAGACCACCATTCCCACCAAGCTTATCAGAGACGCCATGATTGTCAGCGTGATACCCAAAAGGAATCCCAACGGCTCATCACTGCATTGCGCACCTTTTTCGCTCATTTTTTTTTGTTACCACTTCAATTCATTGCCTGAACTCGAACTCCCCCGCTACTATAATGCTCACTGCACTGGAGCAGTTCAATGTCCCTACCTGGTGCAGGTTTCAAAGAAAGTTGCAACCTCCACCGCCTGAACTCGAACTCCCCCGCTACTGTCTGTATATATTTATAATGCTCACTGCACTGGAGCAGTTCAATGTCCCTACCTGGTGCAGGTTTCAAAGAAAGTTGCAACCTCCACCGGTTAATTGAAGTGGAGGAGTGCAGAGCAGAATTTGAGTGGAGTAGAAGTATCTGTTTCATTGTGTGGCCATCCACAGACATCATGTGCACCGGCACGTTTTATTGTATTATCATTGATATTAATAGAACATTGGGGCCATCGCCTACCGAGACCTGTGTACCAGCTTTGTTGAAAATATATTCAAGTAAAACCTGTCAATTTGACTTGATATTTTTTTTAAGTTCTCTAGTAGTTTATGGCTGAGTGATCTAATTATAATTACCAAGTTCGAATTCAAATTCCAATACTAATTCTATATGAAAAAATTGGACTCTCTAAATATACTTCTTACATTATTATTATTAATGTTTTTTCTTATATTTTGAATAATTTAAATTAATAATGGTGAAATATATTATAGAATTGCAAATAAAATTAGACATTGAAATTAGTAGAAACAACTCTTCTTCGATGGAAGTGAATAAGATACAATGGTGAACAAACTCTTTAACATTAAAAAAAGAACACCCATAAAATTGTTAAAATTGTTGTTTGGTCAATCAAAAGATCAAAAAAACATCAAATTAGAAATATCAAGAATCATCAAATTAGAACTATCTTGCTATCTGCTAATTGTTTAAAAGATTTAAGAACTATATAATATTAAGGAATTTAGACTTCTGTGATCCATAACATTGTTTAGAGAATTTTTGGCGAAATCACATAAATAATCATTTGTCGACGCCTTTCGAACCAACCAGTGTGGTTCATCATCCTGACGATGAACCACACTGGTTGGTTTGAAACGCGTGGACAAATGATTATTTATGTGATTTAGCCAAAAATTTTCTAAACAACCATATAATATATTTTCCTTACAAATTCTTATAAACAAATAACTAAATTACAAACCAATTTTATTATGAATAAAATAATTTAAATTTTCATTACTTACTAACCATGAAAAAAATTAAAATTAAAAAAAAAAAAAAAAATAGACAAAAAAATATTTTTTTTTGTAAAAATGATTGAAAAATATAAATTATTGTAAAAATGAAAATCTAATATAACATTATTTATTTAGTTTTTATATAGAATTTTTATTTTGTTTTTAATAAAAAACAAAAAAAAAATCATTAAACAAACAATGTAAAAATTAATAAAATTAATAACAAATCAAAATAACTTTGATAAAAATAAAACAAACCGTCAATAACATCCTTGTCCCTTCTATCTTAAGTATTGTCTAAGTCCCTTCTATCTTAAGTATTGTCTAAATGTCTCACTGGATCCCTCGACCAGCGGGAAGAATTAAGTTTAAAAGGTTCAATATTCTACAATTGCATGACAATACTAACTCACTAATATTGGAGTACTACTTTTTGAAAAACACAAATCAAAGAAAATTTAAAAAATAAATTTGAGAGACTAATGTGTCGGAATCGATCTTCAGCGTATTCATCGCGGAATCAGATTGAATTGTTGAATTTTCGAATTTTGCAGGTCAATTTGGCCGAATTTGGTAACTATGCGTCTAACTAGGCAAAGGAATTGCCCAGACGGACAAAAGTGGCTGGAATTTGGGCAAAAAAAATTCAACAATTTTTTGTAGAGGCAGTGTTTGAATCATGTTTTTGATAGTAGAAATGGATTCAACACCATCGAAAACCTCTAGGACACCTAAAATTTTCAAGTTTAACAATTATAACTTGGATTTACAAAAATCCTTGCTGGATTTTCTCTAAATATAACCGGAATTTCCATAACTTTCCGGGCAACTCCTCTGCCTAGTTAGACTATGCAGTTTATGGCATGGTTTCAAGTTGTCTTTTAGTGATTTTGGACCAATTTCAAAAATTTATAGTGAAAAGATAAAAAAAAAAAATAAAAAAAAAAAATAAATAAATAAATAGAGTTGTTTTTAGGGGTTTCAAGTTGTCTTTTAGTGATTTTGGACCAATTTCAAAAATTATAGTGAAAAGATAATAAAAAAATTAGAGTTGTTTTTAGTGCATTTTTTTGGACTTTCCGTAGCTCAAATTTCACAGAAAAAATTGAGATGAAATCTTGATTTGTGTTATTTAAACTGTTTTTTTGACTATATATATGGATCCAACATACTGAAAAACCCCTGGGGCACTTAGATTGTGCAAGGACTATCCATCAAATTTGTGATTTCAATAAATTTTTGCCGGATTTTAGAGAAATTAAACTAGAAAAATTCACCAGAAAAACTTCCAAAAAATCTCACTAAAACAACTAATTCTATTTTTTATGAATTAGAATTATAAATTTTACTAGTAAATTCTCAATTTCTAATTTTTTAACAATCAAGATGTAGATTTGAACCCAAATTCTTTTAACCAAGCACTGTAATGATAGACCAGCCATTTTTGCTTCCTAATCTGAACATGGTTGGGACAAAAATGTATAGGATGGGGGCATTATCACCATGCTCAGGTCCTTCATCAGAGATAGCACCTTTTTCGTAGGGTGGGAGAACACCCTAGGAGAGGCGTGCTATCACCATGCTCAGGTCCTCCATCATAGATAGCACCTTTTTCGTATCGAGGGAGAACACCCCTAGGACAGGCGTGCTTCGCGTAACGAGGCGAATCTTTATCTTATTTTTTCTAAGATATCACATGATTTTAGGTAAGGTTATAATGTTTTCTTATTAGCTCCCATTTTTTATAATAATTTATTTATCATTGAATTTGCATTAGCCATATTTTTTCACTATAAATATTTATTTATTTATCTAACATTCAATTTATTTTTATTATATTTTAATTATAAATATTTTATTTATTTTTCCATACATTTGAATTAAATATTTATAATTATAAAATATTTATATATTTTAATATTAATTTTTTAATTATATTAAAATATTAAGTAAATATTTCTTAATTTTGTAATATTTTAAATTTTTATTTTTATATTATTTATTAATAAAAATTGGAAATACACTTATGATTAATAGAAAGCTAAATTTTGTTTCAATTGTTTTCTCTCACATATTATCAATTTCTTTAACACTATATATATAGTAATTGTATTATAAATTCATTTTAAACTAAATATTATTAATAAAAAAAATTTACATATATATAAATATATAAAAGGTTGGAAAAAGGTATTTAAGGGCCCTAAATGTTTTAGTTTTTTAATTTAAAGATAAATAAATTATGTGGTAAAAAATGAAAAAGAAAAAATCAAAATCTATTCTCAATTGTTTTTCTCTACTTGAAATTTTAAAATATGCAAGATATTAACAACATTAAAGAGTGTATTATAAATATAACAAATATTATACATTTGAATTAGCTTAAAACATTTTAACTTATTTACATATTTCAACTTAATAGTCTATATTTATTATGTTTATTAACATAATATATGATAGATCTTTATTTTATTTTTTACTGGTTGCACATGTAAATAATTAATAATAATTGAAGATGGCATAAATATAATTTTCCTATGGTGTCATATCTTTTTACCTGATAATTATTCATATGAATTATTTTTAAAAAAAAAAATGGGATAAACAGTTCAATTTTCCCTTTATAGATTTATGGAACAAATATGTTTCTTATTTTATAATATCTTTTAAAAAATAATTACTTTTAATTAATTTTAAATTTACATATTTTCAGCTCATTTTAAACTCTGGATCTATCAAAGCCCGGAGAGGGATCAATTTTCTTTCTAAGGCTGATTCCATTTATTAATTATTAATAAAAATATAAAAATAAAAATAATTATTAATTTATGGATTTTTTTTTAGTTTTAGTTTTAGGTAATTTAAAATGTTTTAATGATATATTTTTTGCTAGGTTATGTGAGCCTTGAGATGACTAGCACGACTAACTTGTGTATCACATCAGCCCTTAGAATCATTGACCTTTACAGAATGGGGTGCCCTTAGAACTAGTGACCTTTACACCATGGAGTGCCTTAACAAAAGACCTTATCACCATCTACTCGTTTTTTTTCTTGTAAGTTAGGCAATAGTGAGCCTACATCATGGGCATGTCCAAGAATAACACGTGAACAGGACGGAGAATTCAACTAATGACTTAACTTTTAGGAGTGCCTTAACAGTTCTCACCACCTATCCAACACCCAATGGACCTCTCACTCTCTACTCTACCCCAATTGGCCAAAACATTTTATTCATAATTATAATTATTATTTTATTTTATTTTAATTTGACCGAGGTTCCCAACATAATAAAAATATTTATTAAATTTATTTTATTTTTTAAATGTAAAAATATATATATATTTTAAATAAACAAATTATATTTATTATGACACTTAAAATTTATAAATCAATAATTAACAATGGAGTTGTCTATGGAGGTGGAAAATTTGCCCGGAGAGTCAAAACTTTGCCTGACCACTTTTTTCCAAAAAAATCTGATGATTGGAGTACTCTAATCTTGTTTTAGATGGTGGAAATAGATTCCGCACCATCCAAAACCCTCTGGGTATCTAAAATCTTAAAGCTTGACAGCTATAACTAGAATTTAAAAAAAAAAATCGATAGAAAATTAGGCATCTAAAATCTTAAAGCTTAACAGCTATAACTAGAATTTAAAAAAAAAAATCGCCAAAAATTTGGCCAAAATTCCGTTATCTTTCTAAGCAAATCATAGCCTCTTTACGTATACCATTAAAATTATAATTTTTTAATCTTAAAAAATAAATTTAAAAATATCAAAAATGGTTTCTGGACAAAAATACTACTATTTGCTTTTCCAGCCGGTATGAAATATCATATTATCTGCATCCAATAAACAAAATAATAAAATAGTAAAATAATAATTTTGATTAATAATATAAACATTCAATTTGAAAACAATTGTACGTTGAATGCACGTTAATTTATTGTACGTTGTCGTATCCTGACAATGCACGCTAATTCATTGTACGTTGTACAATGCAGGCCGAACAGTTAGGGACGGCTATCTATACACGACACCCTATATATAATTGAGGGTTCCAATAAAGTGGCGTGCCTCTATACGTTAATTCACAATTATTGGCGTGCATTTCCAATATTAAATGATAATTATACAAGCATTCAGTTGAAACAGTTAGATTACTAATTTGTAAAATGTTAATTAGGTTAACCTGCGTTGTTATTAAAGAAATCATATAGAAATCAATTTGATTAATACTATATTGAGGTTTACCATCTACCATAATATATTCCTATCATCTCTTATATTAGTTATTATTAAATTATCGTGGATAAATAATTTTTTTTAGTTATTATTAAATTATCGTAAATTTGTCATTCCTATTTCTACTTCTATAGAAAAGTAATTGCGCTCTGACATGCGAGGCAAATAATGCTCGCCCTCTCTCTCCTACCTCGATTCAGGTGCTATGGAGAGAGAGGGCAAGTGCTATTTGCCTCGCATGTCAAAGCGCAATTACTTTCCTATAGAGGTGGAAATAGGAGTTTCCAATTTCTAGAGGCAAAGAATAAAAAGCAAAATGAAATAATTGTATATGATGTAAGCAATTTTGGACGCAATTTACACATTATTATGAATAATTTCCACTTGTCAAATTTATTTAGTGTAATTAGTCACAATAATTAAACTTTAGTTATTATTAATAGATACCAAAATGTATATATTTATAAATTTTAAAAGTAGGTAATAAAAATATTGTTGAGTAGATTTATTTTGGGTGGTTGAAGGAATCACTAGAATTTTCTCACCTACATTTATTTTTTGTAAGTGTCATGATGAGCTTTGATGTAATGGGTATTTAAAACTTATGCATGTTTTTTTATGTAAAAAATTAAGAAAATAAATGTGGTTATATTTGTTGAGATATTTTCCAACCCACATTAATTTTTATTTTCATTTTTTATCACGATGAGAACAAACAAGAAATGTATTTATAGGGAGAAGCTTTCATTTCAAAACAAATTTGATTTGAAATGTCACTTTTATATTTATTAAACTCTATAAAATTACACAACTTTTAGAAATATTTTGTTATTTCTTGATTGCAATTATTTTTCCATAGAGAAGTCTAAACATTATACTATTTGAAGGAAGAGAGTAAAACCTTACATATGACCAAACAAATTATTGATCAATTGTTCATTAACTCTAGAGTCAACTAACTACCTAAACTAGGAAATAAGTCTCACTGCATGCACTAGTGCATGTTTCAACAATGGAAAGAGCATTAGATGGATAGGTAGGTTGTGTCCCTTAAATTATATTTATAAATTATGGGCCAAGTACATTATAGGTTGACATGTCAATTATTTTGATATTGGTGGATTCCAAGGGGTTGGTCTTGGCTATGTTGAGGATCAAACAATAGCTAGGCATAAACCCATTGGCATGGTGGCATGCTCCTATGTGTATGCTTAACCCTTCACACAAATAGCCACTTTAGCTTTGAAATAAGATTCAAGCTAGTAGTACTAGGATATCATCTATGACACACAATCTAGTTCAACATAGTGTGTTGTGGCAACCTTTTGTTAATAGCCAATGTATGGTGATGTTAGGTTACTACATGTAAGGCCTTTAGGTCACACTAATTCTAGATGTAACATGATGTTTTAACCTATAAAATTATATTTACTTATGGCCTAATTATATTTTCATTATTTAGTATCTACAAAACAACATTTGACACTTCAAGTTATGGACTAGTAAACCTACTTAAATGTAAACACTGCGAATGATTATTATCAAGTAGTTAATGACAAAGGTTGTATGATTTACATCTAGTATGCAAGTTTTGATTGAAATATATTGGTACATGAATGTCGAGTCTATTAATATGTTTTAAATGTAATCACATGTCAATAATATATGTTTATGCATGAGCTCTTATTATAAATTGACCTACAAGTTGAATGGGCTATGTAATGGCTAGAGAAGTGTGATAATAAGTGGTTGATTGAAAAATAGTATAATGAGTCCAATCATGTTTATGCTACATTATAAATTTTAAATGCATTCCTAGGATATTGGGAAAGTATAGACTTTTCAGGTAGTATGACTACCTAAAACTAGATATTCAATAACAAAGCTCGTAGAACATAACACTGCAATATGGTCCATGATAGGGTGTCAACCCTACCTTTATCAAGATGGATAGAGGCATTTCCCACCATTTATCTTATGAAACCTATAGTCATGGGAGAGCAATATTAAGTCACACTCCCTTAGATATGTAATGGTGATTACTAATTGTCTATCAGAGAAGCTTGGTTAAGGTACTTGACACTTCTACTTACAATTTATATTTAAGTTAGGTAAATAAAGTTAATGCTCTAGAATTATTTAGTAGATGAGGGATATGATCTAGGAGATGGAAGTAGGTTAGGAAGGGTTCTTGGAGTAGTTTAGAATGCTAATTAGTTTTATCATGTGATCATAATGCTTCATTTATTCCCTATTCGTTGCATTAAATGATTAACTCAATTAATATAATATATGAAAAAATTGTATTTACATTATTCAGACTGATGGATTTCTTGTATTGTGATTGTTGTGCATAATTGATTACTTCATTTATGAGATTTGTTGCATTATTAATTCAGCTATGGGCATACATGGGACTTTTATTAGGTGCAATGGTTGTTGTTACTAGTATACATGTGAGGTATGTATGCACAAATAAAAAAAATACTAAAGCCTAACATCATAATATGGTCTAAGATAATATCATGAACCAATGCCCTGAAAATGAAAAAGGTCAATAAATAATATTGCACTTTGAAAAAAGCCCTTCTTTTACGATGAATCTAATAAGACAAAATGTTAGGTCCTTATAATACTAGTGATTCCCCCATTACTATTTTCATTGTAGCCCTTATTGTTATTGTTCTACCCCTATCGTCCCCATATTGTTGTTATTGTGCCCCATAGGATCCCACTATTGTTATTGTTATGCCATTATATTATTATTGTTATGTCGACTTTGATTATATTGTGACCCCTTAGAATCCTATATATAGAAAGGAGGTTTTGTCATTTGTATCATCCAAGAATTGTTCATTTGTGTAATGTCAAGGAGGTTTCCCCCTCGAAGAGGCTGATTTTGAAGTCGTTGTTCTATCTTTTCTTCTATTTTGTGAGTTGATTACATAACATTTGGTATTAGAGTCTTTGGATTCTAGGGTTTCGCTGCTCCAAATAGGTTATCGTGGCATTTTCACTATAAACTTTTGTCTACGACGTTTCAGAAGCTAAAATTAAAACCCATTTGAGCCGAAATCTCAATGAACCTCAGGTCTGAATTTCAGAGCTTGTATCACTATATTTTCAGAGATGAGATCCAAGGAAGTTAGGGTTTGTGCAGGCTCCTAAATTATATCTCAAACAAGTGACCTGGGGAAAATCGTCATAACTTTTTCTATGAACATCAGATTAAAATTTCGTAAAACGTTATAGAAAGAGGACAACCTGTAGTTTTCTTTATATTAGTTTCTGTTCCTAATCTTGAAACAGTGACATGTGGCACTTCATACAAGTTCTCTCTTTTGAACCAGTCTATAATCAAGTCATTATGGAATATTTGACATAACTCTTCCTTGGAGAATCCAATCTTGATCAGATTTACGGGGTTGGAAAGAGGAATCAAAGGGCTATCGTAGGACGCAATTTCAAACCTTGGAGATCCAAAATTACAGAGATACGATAGATTCACTATCGAGCTCCTACAAAGTGAAAAAACATGTGTAGTTTTGTTTAAAATTTTTCATAAGCTTGGTTTGAAAAAATAGTTTGAAGGGATTCAAAGGGCATAGTGAAGCATAATTATCATTAATTGATGCCCTGAAGAAAGAAAATGGAAACACCTAGTAAGAAACCTAAAATCTCTAGCGTGACCCATGAATAAGAGGAAGAAATACAACATGATATATCAAAATTACAAGACCAAGTGAAACAAAATTTACTCTCACAAAAAGTAACAGAAGCTAAGATGGATGGCATGGAAGCTAAGATGGATGGTTTAAAGAAAGGCGTGGAAGATAAGATGGATGGCATGGAAGCTAAGATAGATGGTTTAAAGAAAGCCATGGAAGCTAAGATGAATGACATGGGAGCTAAGACAGATGGTATAGAAGTAAAACTTAAAGGCAACATAGAAGATTTGAAGACAAATTTGACAAAGTTGCTAGAAGAAATGCTTACTAATGGTGAAAGGGTAGTAAAGGAAACTCATGATGAGAAAAAAAGAAACGTTAATCATGATTTCATAAAATCTAATGTTGGATTGAAGACCCACCATGTTCCAAAGATCGATATGAGGAAGTTTGATGTCAAGGATTCTATAACATGGATACTACAGATGGAGCAATATTTCAATCTCCATAATGTGAAAAACACACAAAAGTACGTATTGAAACTTTATATTTGGAACCAAATCAGTTTGTATGGTATCGGTGGCTTTTCTCTCGTAAACAAATTGTCCCTTGGACAATTTTTACGGAAGAAATGATAGCACATTATGAGGATACGAAAAGCAACACCTTTTTTAGCCAATTGATAAATCTCAAACAAAAGGGTTCAATGATGGAGCACATTGAGGACTTCCAAAAATTGAATATAAGGGTAAAAGATATTCCAGAGGAGAATAGGATTGATGTGTTCATATGGACTTTAAAGGATAACATCCAACATGAGGTTCACCTTTGGGAACTTAATTCATTGGAGAAGGCATTTAGGTTGGAAAGAAAAATGGAAAGAAAATTATGGCAACAAGGAAGCCTACCACTCACAACTATAAAGATGGAAGTGTTGTTGCCCCTAGCCTTCCACAACCTACAAGGTTGACACCACATCAATTGAAAGAAAAAAGAGCAAAAGGGCTTTGTTACAGTTGTGATAGAAAATACACTAAAGGTCATAAGTGTGATGACAAGAATTTTTTTTACATAGATTGTCAGGAGGAGGAAGAAAAGGAACAAGAAACTTCAAAAGAAGAGGATATACACGAGGAACAAACCCTAGAGAAAGAAGAAATGAATTCGACCATATCTTGTAATGCATTGGCTGGAATTACTACTCCTCAAACTATCAAGATAGAAGGACATATCAAGAAGAAAAAGGTAATAGTGTTGATTGATTTGGGTAGTACCCATAATTTTATTCATTGTAAGATAGCCAAGGAATTGAATGGCTTCCTATATGTAACACCAGAGTGTCAAGTGATGGTTTCAAGTGGAGGAACCCTAAATTTCTCTGAAAAGTGTCATAATATCAAGCTATCCATGGGATAATATGTATTGAATAACCCAAATATTTCCATTCCAATGGGTGGTGCTAATGTTGTTCTAGGAGTCCAATGGCTACAATCCTTGGGTATAATAGCTTTTAATTTTCAAGAAATTTTCATGAAATTTTTTTTCAGAAGGAAAGGAAGTTGAATTAAGGGGCATCGCAGGGAAACTAGGAAAGATAATTAACTCTAATAGAATGACAAAGCTTCCAAAGAAAGAACAATGAGGTGTAATTGCACAATTATGTTCGCCAATGGTTCTCACATCGAAATCATCTATTTCTCTAGATCTCCAAAAAGCCTTGGACAATCATTCCAAGGTATTTGAGACTCCTGAAGGCCTCCCACCTATTTGGGATCATGATCATGCTATTCATTTCATTCCGTGAAGTGTTCCTCCAAACATCAGGCCTTACAAATATCCTTATGCCCAAAAGAGTGAAATTGAATGTATGGTTACAGAAATGTTAGAGGTTGGTATAATTCAACCTAGTCAAAGTTCTCTCTGTTCTAGTAGTATTGGTGCACAAGGAGGATGGATCATGGCACAAGTGTCCGGATTATAGGGAGCTCAAAAAGCTCACTATTAAAGATAAATTTCCCATTCATGTCATTGATGAATTATTAGATGAATTGCATGGATCAACTTACTTCACCAAGTTGGATTTTCGTTCAGGATATCATCAAATGAGAATGAATACTGAAGACATTATGAAAACAGCCTTTAGAACTCACAAGGGTCATTATGAATTTTTGGTCATGCCTTTTGGCCTTACCAATGTACCTTCGGCATTTCAAGGTTTGATGAATTCCATTTTCAAACCCTTCCTTAGAAAATTTGTGTTAGTATATTTTGATGATATACTTGTTGGGTTGTGTTATATTCTTTGCACGACTAGCCCACGCAGTTAACCGAGGGGTTAGAAAGGGGGAGGAGCCCCCCCTTCGTTGCGCCGATTGCATAGCGGGGGGAGTCACAGGGGGTTTGAGGGGTGCAGGTAACCCCACTCTATGGGGTCTGGGGTAGCGCCTCGTAAAATTTTGTTTTTGGACCCTATATTAGGTTGAGCAGACCTACCTATGGTTTTGTGCATGATTTTCGCACATGGTTTTGGATACGATGGTTTTTGGTCCATGGTATTGGATGCTTTGGCATGTATAAATATGTATTGTAACATTGAAAGGAACAAAATGAAAAATCAAGTTGGTAGTCCCAATTTTTGGATCTAGGGGAAAATCTCTGTATATATGTGTTTTATGTGTTATGCTCTCGTAATGTTTATTTTTTGTGTTTTAGAATTCGTATGCAGGTAATTTATGTACGGGGTTAAAACCTACAATAATAATCTACAACAAGTCTTGGACAGATCATGTTCAACATGTTGACAGGGTGCTCAAACTATTGGAGGAGAAATAATTATATGCAAAAAGCTCCAAATGTTTCTTTGGAGTATAAGAGGTGGAATATCTAGGTCATATTGTATCTTGTGAAGGTGTTAAAGTAGACCCTAGCAAAATTAAAGCCATTAAGGAATGGAAAATCCCCACTTCCATAAAGCATTTGTGAGGATTTCTTAGGTTGATAGGGTATTATCTCAAGTTTGTTAAGAATTATGGGAGAATAATAGCACCTCTAAGAAAGATGCATTTGCATGGACACCAGAAGCAAGGAAGGCCTTTGAACATCTTAAGGAGGCAATGTGCCAAGCACCGTCTTAGCTATGCCAGACTTCACAAAAACCTTTATTCTGGAATGTGATGCCTCAGGAAATGGAATTGGTGTTGTTTTAATGTAATAAGAAAGACTCATTTCTTTCGAAAGTCATCCAATCAAAGGAAAGTATTTACAAAAATTTATTTATGAGAAGGAAATGTTGGCAATACTACATGCACTTAAGAAATGGTGACCCTACCGAATGGGAAGACACTTGAAGGTAAAAACTGATCATGATAGTCTTAAATACTTTTTAGAACAAATATTATCTTTAGAAGAGAAGAAAAAATGGGTCACAAAGATGTTGGGTTATGACTTTGAAATCATCTACAAAAAAGGGAAGCAAAATGTTGTGGCAAATGCACTCTCAAGAAAGGATGAGGTTGTGGAAGCATTGCTTTGTGCCATTCTATTATCCAACCAGATTGGATAAACGAAGCAAGGGATGCATGGAAGAATGATGAAGAATTGTGGGCACTCATTAAAAAGATACAACAAGATCCTAGTACATCTTATGCATTTACCTGGAAAAATGATTCGTTATGGTACAAAGGTCACTTAATATACCTATGTAAGAATTCCCAACTCAAACAAAATATTCTTATGGAATTGCATAACTCTCCCTTAGGAGGGCACTCAGGATTTTTGAAAAATTACCATAGGGTTAAGAAGGAATTTTTTTGGGATGGCCTTAAATCGGATATTCAAAAGTTTGTAGCGAAATGTTTGGTTTGTTAACAAAATAAAGTTGAAACAATTAAGAGCTCGGGTCTATTACAACCTTTATGCATTCCAAGCCAACATTGGGAGGATGTTTCAATGGATTTTATCACATGTTTACCCAAATCCAAAGGAAAGAGTGCCATCATGGTGGTAGTTGACAGACTCACCAAGTATGCACAATTTTGTGCATTACCTCATCCATTTAAAGCCAATACAGTTTCTACTGCATTTATGGAAACAATTCAAAAGCTACATGGAAACCCAAAGATTAGTGTAAGCAACAAAGATCCCATTTTCACCGGAAATTTTTTGACATAATTATTTTCTTGTATTAGTACTCAGTTAGCTCATAGCTCATCTTATCATCCTTAATCTGATAGGCAAACTGAGATAGTAAACAAACTTTTGGAAGGATATATTTGTTGCTTTGTATCTGATAAATGAACATAATGTGTCAAATGGTTGCCTCTGACTGAATGGTGGTATAACACTTCCTTCCATACTGCAGCAAAAATGACCCCTTTTATGGCACTTTATGGATATCATCCACCATCCATCACATCATATTTAAGAGAAAATTCCAAGGTTCAAGAAGTGGAAGATCATATCAAGCATCAACAAGTTCTCCAACTCTTAAAGGATAACCTCAATTTGGCGCAGAATATAATAAAACAACAGCCAGATCAACATCGCAGTGAAAGAATTTTGTATGTAGGTGATTGGGTATTCCTACGGCTACAACCACATAAAAAATGTCCCTCAAGCAAGCTAAGAAGGATAATAAATTATCACCAAAGTATTATGGTCCGTACAAGGTGTTACAAAAGATTGGTACTATGGAATACAAATTGGAGCTTCCTGCAGCTTCCCGAGTGCACCAAGTTTTCTATGTTTCATGCTTAAAGAAGGTTATAGGTGACAAGCTCCCATTTCAAACAATATTGCCAGAACTTGACGAGGAAGGAAAAATCATATTGGAACCTAAAGCAATCACAAAAACAAGAACTCGACATCTACGAAATCGATCAGTTTCAGAGTATCTCATAAAGTGGAAGAACTTACCCGCTAAAGATTCCACATGGGAGGATGAGAATTTTATACATAAGAATCCATAACTACTCAAGCATTGAGGACAACACTTTTTTGAAGGAGAGGGGCATATTAGGTCCCTATAATACTAGTGATTCCCCCATTACTATTGTCATTCTATCCCTTATTGTTATTATTGTGTCCCTATTGTCCCCATATTGTGATTATTGTGCCCCATAGAAGCCCACTAATGTTATCGTTGTGCCCTTATATTATTATTGTTATGTCATCTTTGATTATATTGTGACCCCTTAGACTCCTGTATATAGAAAGGAGGTTTCGTTATTTGTATCATCCAAGAATTGTTCATTTGTGTAATGTAAACGAGGTTTCTCCCTTGATGAGGTTGATTTTGAAGTCATTGATCTATCTTATCTTCTATTTTGTGACTTGGTTACATAACACAATATATGAAGCCCATACAAATGAATCTCCTTTATCATAATTTGGAGATAAAGTGATATAATATAACGTACCATTAGTTGGACCTAACAATAAATATTAAACTTTTGAATTCATGCTTCTGTGATCCATATTACATTAAGAAGAGTATTTTCAGTATATCACATAGGAGAAAATTTGTCGACGCGTTTTGAACCAGCTAGTGTGGTTCTTTATCAGGACCAGATGAAGATGTAGATCATGGCACAAGCTTAAATAGAGGGAAATGTAGAAACCAAAAGATCATTAAAATTAATATTTTAATAATAATAATATTCCTATAATGGCTAATATAATGACTAGTTTAAGAATAATAATATTATAATTTATAAATAATATTTTAGTAATAATTATTAAGATCAAATAATATCCCTATAATGGCTAACATAACAGCTAGTTTAAGAATAATAATATTGTAATTTATAAATAATAATAATTAAAAACATAAACATTAATAAGAAACAAACAATCCAAGTCAACCAAAGATAGGGAACAAAGTAAAAAAAATAAAATAAATAATACAATAATACAAGAAGACTAAAGACCTGATTAATGAGTCAAGATCCTATAAAAAAAATAATAATTAAATGAGACTAAAATTAAAACAAAGCAATCAAAAGGGAGAGATTTTTTTTATAAATTTTTAGTTTTTTTAAAGGTGAGAAAATCGATCAAAGGAATATTAATATTAAATCCAAATACCTATATAGAAACAAAAGAAGTCATAAATAGAAATGTCAAACATTAAAAAACAAAATAATCTGCAAACATAAACAAACTAGGTGGACACGACAAGGACACAACTTCTGTTAATATTCCAACCATCATCTCTATTTAAATTATTGGGCATTTCTTTGATTTCCAAGGCCTCCCTGAATTTACGATGATGAAATGACTAAACTTGGCAATGACATGGGCTTCCTCAATGCAGATGTGATGCCTAGATTTTTCTGTATGTCTTGCCAAAGCAGAAGAGCGGGTCCTGCCATGGTTGATGCAGTTGCATGCTCATGAATACTTTGATTAATCGAGCCACCAGTATCACCAATGTAGGGAGTCCCACAATAACAATGGATAACATAAACACCTTTCATATTTTTTGGGTCCACATGGTCTTTAACGGATCTTAGGGAGTTTCCAATCGTATTTAGAGGCCTAAAGGTTGAAGGAACCTTATGCTTCTTTAGGATCCTCGTAATCTTGTTCATAGTTCCTTAGATAAAAGGGAGATGAACCCCATAAAAATGATCCTTGGTTTCTTTCTTAGCCTTAAGACCTTTTTCAGCTTTGAGGAAATCCTTAGCACTTTGGTGTCTATTTTGCCCATTATTAAAGAAAACACTCAAAAGGTGTGCTTCCTCCTCATTGAGATGGTTATCATCAGAAACCCTTAAAGCTCTAGCCACTAAAGTATTGAGAACACCAAGCTTTTGAGCTAGGAAATGATGAGAATTAGCATGAAGGTATTTCCCTGTGTGAGTTTTCTTCCGAAAGACTCAATGAGAAAAATATCCATGTTCATTCCTTGAGAGGATGATGCTAAGGAAGGGCAGATTAATATTACTTTCAAATTCCATAGTGAACTTTATGGAATTAGACTGATTATTAAGATGAAGGGAAAAAAGGTCCAACTCTTCCTTGCCATGGGACCAAATGATACAAGTGTCATCGAGAAACCTCTTCCACATCCTAGGTAGAGGATGAGAAGAGGCCAAGGCCCTTGATTCAAAATCCTCCATGAATAGATTAGCTACCATAGGGGAGAGGGGGACACCGATGGAAACACCACAAGTTTGTTCATAGAATTCCCCATCAAAGGAAAATAAAGTAGATGTAAGACATATATCAACTAACTTAGCAGTATCAGGATCCATAATATGCTTGATGACCTCCATGGCCTCGATGATAGGGATAGTAGTTTAGAGGGAGACCACATCAAAACTCACAAGCTTGTCATCGAGATCAAGCTTGAAATCCTTCAACTCATTGACAAACAAGGTAGAGTCTTTGACAAAGGAATCTGTATTACCTAAAAGGGGCTTAAGATTCATTGCTAAATATTTAGCAAGAAGATAAGACAACCCTATTATCGTGTTTGTTAGAGCCTAGATTTTCCTTAGGCTAAAAGGGCAAGGTTCTAGGTCCACATCAAACCACGCTTAGCCTCGTAGCTAGCCCTACGAGGACACGAGAGGGCTCTCTCAGGGTCAATCTCGGCAAAAGATGATCGATGAGGCTCGAGATGACTGAAAGAGAAGCCAATTTTAGGCTAGGTATGAAGTACAAAGGTTTGATTTGAGTTTTTAGGAGTTTTTGTGTTGAAACAGGGAAAGGCAAATTTGGGCTTGGGGATGAGGCACAGTTTTTGCAGAGGTCTATTTGGGGCAAGGTAGGTGATCGTCTTAATGCTTTTAAAGGCAATTAATGGGTAGATCAGATTGGTGAGGAGCTAAGGAGAGCAAGAAGCTTTCAAGGATTCTCCTTAAACAGATGAAAACATGGAAAATCAAACAAACTTAAAGGCAGAGCATAACACTCTATGGATTCTATCTTAACACTTCATTTGTTCAATTGCAGAAGATGAGAGAAGGAAAATGATACACATAAAAAATTACAATTACTGAGATAAGCACACCATCAAAACATAAAGCCACATGGATCCCAAACAGTGCTACAAAACCCTGGTCTTTCCTTAGCCAAAAATGTAGAGAAAATATGTACAATAGTATGCCAAAGCAATCCCAAATGTCCAACCCTAAAAATGACTAAGAGAATATATGATATAGGCTAGCCCAACCCATTCCATTTCCTCTAGGGGTCGAGCTCATCATTCTAGGAGCTGTTTCAACCAATTCTAAACCAAGCACTGAAATCTAGGCAACCAAAACAACTTGCCTCTATATGTTAGGAAACTGATTCATGCACTAAATTTTCACTTGTTAGTGAATGAATCTTCTAGAACTAGTAAATAAGTTCCAAAATTACATCATGTTTATATAATTACATCAATATAGATCAACAATTACATCAAGAAGCAAAACTAGTCAAACTGGCTGAATTTCTGAGCTAGAAGGTGAAAAATTGGGCAAAAATCCTCTGTGCGCCGCGCCAAAATCTGTGTGCATCGTGCCACTTTGGAGCTGATTTTGAGGCACTTTCTGAAGTCCAAATTGAGCCCAAGTATGCTTGTTGGAAAGCCCTGCATATCTAATTTTCAACCCAAGTGGAATTTCTGGATTTGGATATCATTTACCCCTCCAAAACTACAATATCCCAAGACTGCTTCCTGTGTGCCAAAATAGGGGCAATGAGGTCATTTTTAGGGTTTTTTTTGACCCTTTAGGCAACCTAGAACTTGATGAAATCCTTAGGTAATCCATGAGCATACATAGATTTTTATGACAAATCCAAAAATGTAAATTTATCCTCATGGAGAGCTCCCAATGATAAGCGCGCATCAAGTGGCACTACGCACAGGGCAGAAAAAACCTGTTTTTAAAGCCAAAAATTCAAAATTGACAAAATTTTCTCCAAATTCCTTGAAATTTGGGCTGAAAGTGCCTCATCAAGTGCCATGCTCAGCCAAAGAAGCTTCGGCTAAGATTTGAAGATGATGATGCTCTTTTTGCCTCTTTTTCTTCTTTTTTGCCTTCTTCAATTTTGCCTTCAAATTTCTTATTCGCGCCTTGGAACTCATATTGCGTGCCCTGTAATGGAAAACCGTGTGCCTCATCAATGACTTGTCCTTATCGGCCTTTTCCAGCAGTCTTTCTAGGTGAATGTTGATCCTCTCGAGCCAAGACTCTCGATCATCATTAATCACTTGTTCCAATGTAGTGAACTCAATCCTCCTCCTTTGGGCAGCTTGGCAATTCTAGTGGATATTTTGCAACTCCATGATTTCTTGCTGATCTTCAAGCTATTTGTTCCTCTGATCTAAGTATTTGATGATCCACTTAGCCCTCTCCAAGTTGAGGGATAAGGCGTTGATCTCTGTCTGTTGCTCCCGAATGACCTTTCTAAGATGTGCACTTTGCGGGCCCATGTCGGTATCGTCATCCTGAATGAGAATGAAGTCAGTCTCTTGCTCACCTAAAGGCCCCTCATCCTACATTGGCCTCTTGCCTCGGTCCTGTACCTGCACTTGTGCTACTGATGACGGCAACGAGACCCCTTCCACCCCAGGTGGAGATAGTACTCGTCGTGCTGCTGCAAACAATCTCCTCATGCCTCTCTATAGGTAACATATGTTGGCACAATGGTAGTCTCTGCCTCTTGACCTCCATGCTGCTGTGAAGGTTCACCCGGATCATGAACAACCTCCTGATGAACTGCTAAAGATGTGAAGAACTCACGGGAGATGAAGTCTTCCCATGTGATACCCTGTAGGCCAAGCTGATGTACACCAATGATCTTGATGAGCGCATAATGATAAATGTTGTTGTGCTGCTATTATGGACTCTTCATTCACAGAAGAGTGGTCATCCTCTTGATGTTTTGGTACATGAAATATGGAATGTTCATGAATTTCACTCTTGTGAAATGCATCAATAACCTGATATGGTAAGCATAGAGGCGTGTGAAGCGACCTTCACAACTGAAGTATCTGATAATGAGTCTCATCAACGGCGCATAAGATTCCTTCAGAAACTGAAATGGGAATACTCTCCTGAGCTGCCTCAAATAGCTAGGCCTGATGTAAGGTTCATAATATGATCTATCCAGCTGCTGCCCTTTGTTCCACTCTTCCCCTATATTCAGTATCCTGGTGGCCTAAGAGATGGTTTTTGGTGTCAAGGTAAAGTCTACTCCAGCAAGAGAAACATGATTATCATGAAAGTGTAAAACAAACAACCGAACTAACCCCTGATGATGCTGGATCTGAGCGATCATCTCACAATACTGAAAGCACGTCATCGCAAGCGGGCAGGCCTGCAATTGAGTTAAGGAAGTAGGCTCTTCTCTAACATGTCTGCCACCTTTTCGCAGCCTCCTCGACACATTGAGCTCAGTGGATGAGTCACTTTGAGTTTCTACTTCATAGTCAGATGACTGACTAGACGACATCACTGCTGATATACAAACTGCCTTGAATGATTGTTGATGTATGAAACTGCTGTTTTGGAGAAATGACTGTTGGTTACAAAACTATGTCGGACTCCTGTTAAGATATATTTGAAATTTTCCACCAAGGGAAAATGTAACCAGGGAGTGTTAGGAAGGGGAATAATATGAATGGATGAGGGACTTATGGGGAGAAATTATGTTTAGGGACATGTAGGAGGGTTTGGGAAATCTATATGAGGTAGGGTTTGGGTTTTTACATTTGACAATGGGTAGAAGGCAATCGGGGATAGGGGTTTAATAATTTGATGGGATAGGGAACAATGAGATTTGGGAACAAATGGAGTCAAGGGGAGAAGAAAATGATGGAAAAAGGATATACTTGGTGGCAAACAATTTTTGAAACCCTAATAGCAATTGGCTTGATGACTTTGAGAGGTAGAGTTTGAGAGTTTTTATTGCAACTTTTAGCAGCCATAAACCATCATCATACTAGCATAAAAATGGATGAAACATTGAGATGGTAACCCTACCTGGCAAAGCCAAGTGTTTAGATGGAAATTTGATGCAATTTCAAGCAAATTCGGGCAATTTGGTGTATGCGCTGTGCCAAGAACCCAGTGCGTCACGCGCTTCCAGTGCGTCGCGAAAGTGGAAGTTTACATTGTGAATCTGCCCTATGTGCGCCGCGTGGCTTGTGTGTGCTGCGACCTCCTCTGATGTGCCTTGCAGCCCTTCAAACGCAGTATCGTCTCTTGGAACAAGAAACCTGCTCCTCTAATCCTCAAATCAAAATCCTTAGACCTCCTTACACAACAAGTGATATTTCAAGGAATAAAAATGGCTAATTGCATGACAGGTTTGATTTCATTTGAGCCACAATGATTTTGTTGTTGGGGGTTCTGTGCGCTGCATGCAAGCCCAGTGCGCCGCAATGTCCCTATGCGCCATGCCTATTCAGAATTGCATTGGACAACTTCTCCCAATGTGCTGCACACCTCTAGTGCGCCACGCCAACTGTTCAGTGTGCCGCACCGGCGAGTTGCAATCAATTTCACCCCAAAACACGCACTTGCTCACCCAATTGCTTTGAAATGCTTCTCTTTGACCTTGGCATGCAGAATGACATTGATCTTCATGGAAAAACCTTTATAAAGCCATTGATTTGATTTTTGGTTCTTCAAAACCCACTTTTGTTATGTTTTGAAATTGGCACTTTTTCACAATTAATACAACTCTGTATTTCACATTTCCTTTTTGAATTTTTGACTAGAATGATGAAATTTTTGGTAAATTTTTGCAGGGGTAGCTGACATGGAATTTGGCTAAGGAGACTAGGGCTTCGCCCAGAGAACTGAATAACTGAAGAACTTTTTGGAAATATTACAAAAACACAAAAAATTGACTTTTCTTCAAAACGGAGTTTTGAAGAACAGTCATAATCCATCAATGTGACAATGAAACTTGCAAAGAAAAACATGTGTGGAGCCTCCCTCTGGCTTGCTGACCTTATGGACACTTTAATGACTCAATTTGTAAAACCCTAGACCTATGATGTATATGACTCCTTTCCTATTAAAAGATGACACATTGACTGTCATGGACTCTAATAAACATTGAAGAAAAGACCTAAGCCAGTAGCAACAAGACTTGAGGGGAATGAAAAATAAGGCCCTTTCGTCAGGTTATGGCATGCTCCTAAATGGAATGCAGGTGAATGAGTAGAATGGGACGCCTAAAATGAAATGCAAGAAAGAGTTTTGATCTCTGACGAAGGGCTAAACAGACCAACTCTAACATTGGCTCCAATAGGGATGGTAGCTCCTAGGAGGTGCCAAGAATGGCAGATCTCTGGAAGAGCTAGACAGTGCCTTCGTCCATTGGGCTATGGAGTCCATTATTTTCACAAATCAACACAAGGCTCTTGACTAATTTATTGACTCAAACTTGACACCAACTAAGTGAATGAGGAAACCAAAATTACTGCCTAAAACTGACTAGACAAACTGAACTCAAAACTGAAATCTTTCTTCAGAATTATAGCCTTCACTTCGGGCCCCAAACTGAAGAAAAGATCCCATCACACACTTGCAATGAAACTGAAATTAAATGGTATGTACAGTGACAATGTGGATAGAAGAAATAAGTCAGAAATGATACCTCTTGAGCAGCCGACCATTGACTGGCCCTCCGAGACATTCTTCTCCGTTCATATCCTTCAGAAGAAAAGAATTCTGACCACGATATGGAACAATTTTGTAAGGACCTTTCCAGAGATTTTCGAATTTACCGTGCTTACCCTTGTCCTCATTCCTTGCATCCCATTTCAGCACTACTTCCTCCAATTGGAATCTGTCCGCCTTCGCTTTTCTGTCATAAATTTTCTTAATCTTCTCCTACAACTTGGATGTGTTTTGGAAAACCTCTTCTCGTGTCTGCTGCAAATGGATCATTTGATTCAATCTTCGCTGCATAGGATCTTCCTCACTTCCAGCCTCCTGAAGAAGTTTGACTAACGGAGCTGCTAGAGAAGTAGGAAACACTGTATCAACTCCATAAACAAGCTCAAAGGGGGACATACCAATGGATTTCTTTTGGCTGACTCAATTTGCCCAAAGTGCATTGACCAACTTCTTATGCCAAATCTTCTTGTTAATTTCCAGCAGCTTCTTGATGATGTTGACTAAAGATTTATTAGAAGACTCTGCCAAACCATTGCCTTGCAGATGATAAGCGGTTGAGTGACCCAAAATGATTTTATACTTGTTACAGAACTCAATCATCCTCTTTGATTTAAAAGCTGTTGCGTTGTCAGTGATTAAGTTCTTCGGGAAACCAAAACGAGGCAAGATATTTTTCTCAAGGAATGAAATAATTACCGCATCTATAGCTTGTCTGGTGGGAATTGCTTCGATCCATTTCGTGAAATAATATGTTGCTGTGAAAATCCATCGATGCTGACCGGAAGAAGCGGGATGAATTTCACTAATGAAGTCCAACCCCCACTGCTGAAAAGGGGCACTCACCTCAATGGGCTTAAGCGGCAAAGGCTGTAATTTCTGCCTTCCTTCAAAAATCTGACATTGATGATAGCTCTTGACAACTTTATATACATCAGCAAACAATGTTGGCCAATAGTATCCTGCACGGAGAATTTTGTTTGTCGTTGTTTTCCAAAAGAGGTGACCGCCACAATCTCCTTTATGGAAATCCTCCATGACTTGCTGCGCTTCTCCTTCCACCAAACAATTCAACAAAACACCATTGGGATCTTTCCAATAAATTGCAGAATTTAAAATACAAAACTTTGCAACCTTCAATTTGAGAGTTCTACCTTTCTTTCTAGCCATGCCGGGTGGTGGTGACAAATTTTGTAGCACATATATGATATCTGAATACCACAGGGAAAGAAAAAACATTTTGGATACCTAAATTGATGAACCTTCCTCATTTTAATCGGACATAGCAGCGATCAGATTGATGTCTAAGGCGTGCAAGTTTGTTTCAGCCATTAACTTTGCCAATCCCTTACCTTTAACAAGCTTGGTGGGCGTTATCTCCACATCGTATGATCCAGATTTAAACAGGAACGCAATAAAATACAGAGATAACCATATACACAAAGATGCAGCGGAAATAATGCTTCATTTCATTAATGGAAAATACCCAAATATTCTTACAAACAGAAATGGAAATAAACTAGCTAGGGCGATGGTAGCTTATCTCTGAGAAGAGATGTGGCAGCTACATGCCTCTGAACTATTTTGAACTATGTTACAATGAGGCTCGAAGGCCTATTTATTGTTGAGAAACAATGGAAAACCCTTCACATTCCAAAACCTAACCCTAGAAGATGAAATGCCAAATTGTGGGCCCAATTTTGGGTAAATTGGTACATCAATTTCCCGGGGTCGTAACTTTGGCATGCGATCTCTGTTTGACGCGTATGATAACTCGTTAGAAAGATCTATCCGAGAACTACCACTTTGGGAAGGCAACATTAGTCCATGGACCCATGTTGCCCCATATTTCCCAAAGAACGTCGTTTAGGGCCTCAAAACGGCTCCAAAAGTTTAGGACCCGAAAAACTGCTAAAAATAGTAAACTATGCTATAATTAAGGAAACTGAAAAGACTCAAAGGGATAGTTGTGGGGGTCCAAATGGGATAGGTGGTTAGCCACCAACATTCAGCTGGATCATTCCTCCCCCCTTAGGAAGCAATGGTCCCCATTGCATTGAGTTCCTCCCTAAGATGAGGAAGCTTCTGCTGAGCCGGGTTTCTGATGAGCTATTTTGCAATCTCTGATGTGTCCAGAAATGGTGGGAAGCATGGTCAACAATGGTCCACATTGAACACTCGGTGCAAGCGAAGGAATGGAGGAATGTTGCGCTTCAAAGCATTACTTCCCATAGCCTTGGTACTGGTGTAAGGGCCATGTCGAAGTGGTCTGAGTTTCTGATGGGTTCTGGTAAGGTGTTCTCTCTGCAGATGTAACCAAACTTTTTCGCCCACCTGAAACTTGTTTGGTGCCCCTAAGGGTGAGGAGAAGTTGTTCCTGTGCTCTGTCATGACTGTATCCCTTTGCTATTGTTGTTGCGTGGAGGAACCCTTTGCGGGGGTCATGGATGTAGCAACGATCTTCCCCTTACTTTGGGAGTGAACCAGACAGAAAATAAATTTCCTAATCTGTGATATGAGCTTGCTGCCTTTCTTAGCAGTGATCAAAGAGGTGGCAATAGGTGGGGCTACCTCTGGTATCCTATATAATGAATTACTCAAAGAAATAATGACAGCACGAGGCCTTGACTCATACACAGCATGTCGCCTCCACAAGTATGGCTGGCCTAATAATACATCACAAACATCCAGAGGTGTAACATCACACAATACCTCGTCTGTGAAGGGCTTGATGCTGTAGGGAAGGCGGCACTGCTGGAAAACTTTGAGATCTCGTCCTTCAAGAAGCCACCCGATATTGTACAACTATGGGTGTGGTGTAGTCGGTAGGCCCAACCACTTCACGACCTCTACTAAAATAAGGTTCTTTTGGCTGCCACTATCGACAATGAATTGTAGCGGTGAACCCTTCACCCACATATGTGAGTGGAAAAGACGTTCCCCCTCCTCTGGCTCTTTGGGCTCATTCTTTTGGATCTTGGCAGTTGCAACAGTGGCACTGGGATCTGCATCAATGATCTGCTTCCCTTTTCCATTCCCCTTGTCGGATTCTGCATAAGGGTCAAAACATGTATCTGATTCGGAAGCCTTCAACTCGGCCACCAGCGACTGCTTGGTTCGACACTCACTTGTGTTATGAGTGGGACCCTTGTGGAACTCACACCACTTTCCTGTGTCCTTCTTCGGCTTTGTGGTGTTGTTCTTTTCTTGCGGCTTCGACGGGTTGTCTTGCTATCCGACTATCCGAGAGGGGAAGGAAAGAATTATGGTTTCTCAAGCAACCAACATATGGATTAAACACGGTATTTCGAAACAAACCCAACACGTCTTAGCCCAGGTATTCTTTTAGGTATTTAGTTATAAGGAATATGCACTATTAGGATATTGGGTTGCCCAATGAATCATTCTCTTGTGGACTACTCAAATTAGCTTGAAGGTGCAGCCCAATTTCTTCACCTCGCCTTGGCTTTGTCCTTTGGGCTTCGGATTTGCAGATCCAAAGTCTCGCTTCTTCTGTTTGAACTTTTGCTCGATTTTGACAGCGTATCGGTATGTTGTGCCGAGTGAGGAGATGTTCAAGAACTCCATCTCTTCCTGGATGTATCTGTGTAGGCAGCCGCGGTATTTGAGTACTAGATGCAGCTCAGAATATTTGGTACCCAACTATGTGCGAAGGGTATGAAAAATGTTTGTGAACTCTGGCACATCTTCGTCTCGTCCCTACTACAGTGTGGTCCATTTGATGTATTTGTCCTCATAGCTTTTGACAGGGTAGTACTGCTCCTTGATGGCATCTAGGAATGAATCCCAAGTGGGTGCGGTTGAAAATAGTGACCCTGTGCTTTCATCCTCCTGCTCGCAGTAGGTTTCCCACCAGTCCTTGACGTGGGGGGCTGCTTTAAGAAGAGCAAAAAAATCTTTTGCCGACTTGAAAAATCATGAACAGGAAAATATCCTTCTAGCAGATTTAACCATTTATCTATGGCATTTACATCTATTTGACCTTCAAATATGGGGATCTCAAAATTAACTTGTACCTTGAAGGGCGTGATGTTTCCAGAGTAGCTGCTAGAAGTCAATGCGTCACCTTTGGGTAGCCGCTGAAAGATCTGCGAAAATTTGTCCATCATCGCGTTCCTTTGTCGCTCGAGGGCTTCTTCAAGCAAGATTTTGATAGGATATCTTGCCCCCTCGTCTTTCTTCTCATCCGCCATGGGAGGTCGTCGGGATTTGCGAGGCTGGTCTTGCAAAGGTTCGACCAGTCAAGCCCTAACTCCTTATATCCCGACCTCGTTGGGGACATGCAAAGAAAAACAGAGAAAAAGCAGACCGCTTTGATACCACTGATACGAATTTAAATAGGAACGCAATAAAATACAGAGATAACCATATACACAAAGATGCAACGGAAATACTCCATTTCATTAATGGAAAATACCCAAATATGCTTACAACTAGAAATGGAAATAAACCAGCTAGGGCGATGGTAGCTTATCTCTGAGAAGAGATGTGGCAGCTACATGCCTCTGAACTATTTTGAACTGTGTTGCAATGAGGATCAAAGGCCTATTTATTGTTGAGAAACAATGGAAAACCGTTCACATTCCAAAACCTAACCCTAGAAGATGAAACGCCAAATTGTGGGCCCCGTTTTGGGTAAATTGGTACATCAATTTCCCGGGGTCGTAACTTTGGCATACGATCTCCGTTTGATGCGTTTGATAGGCTCGTTTTAGAAATATCTATCCGAGAAATTACCACTTGGAAGACATCTGTCCATGGACCCAGTTGCCCCCATATTTTCCCAAAAAAAAACGTCGTTTAGGGAAAACTTCAAAAATGGCTCCGGAAGTTTAGGACCCGAAAAAATGCTAAAAATAGTAAATTGTGCTATAATTAAGGAAATTGAAAAGACTCAAAGGGACAGTTGTGGGGGTCCAAATGGGATAGGTGGTTGGCCACCAACATTCACCTGGATCATCGTACTCCAAGAAGGTTGCAATCCACTTGCCTCGTCTTCCTTCCGGATTGGTCTGCACTAAAACATCCTTGACAACAGCGTTAGGAACATAAGCCAAAGTATGAGAATGCAAAATATACACCCAAAAATATTTTAATGCCTTCACAAGTGCAAGGGATTGCTTTTCAATGATGTTGTACTTTAGATCCGTGTCTCTTATAGTTCGGCTGAAAAGAGCAATTGGTCTTTCATAGTCATCTCTCTTCTACATTAAGCCAGCGGCCATTGTATGCTCCGAGACAAAAGAAAACAATATAAAATCCTGAGTGTAGTCCGGGATGATTAGAACCGGAGTTGAAGAAAGAGCTAATTTGACTAAGTTGAAAGATTTTATAGCCTCTTTCGTCCACATCACTTGGCTGTCCTTCTTAAGTATGTTTGTAATCTCTCTTAGATGTTCAGCAAGATTAGGAACAAAGCGGCGGAGAAAATTCATCTTACCATTAAACGATTGAATCTCTTGGTTTCTCCTTGCTTGTAATCATGTATTTAATTTTTTGTTCCCAGTACAATTTTCTCATTTGGCCAAACACAGGAATCGTTGTATAGGAGAAATCTAGTTGTAATGTCCCTTTCAACTTCGCTCCCCAAGACCTGGAAAGAAGCATACCAAACCTGGGAGGAATGTTTCCACAACAACATCCATCAAAACATTCTTTGTGGGGATCTGATCCAAACTTAAGACCAAGTCTTTGATAAGCCCAATACATCTTACTCTGCTAGAATCAAATGAAAAGAGATCATGGTATCTCCTTGTGACGTCCAAACCCAACTTCTCCATGATAGCTTTCGGCATAAGATTGTGGGAAGCGCCAGAATCAAACATGGCATTATGAATCACAAACTCATGCAATCTCAAACTGATATAACAAGGTGGCACATTGTTGTCCGGAGACTCACCATTCAATGTTGGTCCAAACATCAACTCGGGTTGATCATCCTCCACACTCACCATATCAAACATTGGATCAAAATTCAAAACTTTAGAGACCTGACCCTCTATAATCGTTGTTCCTCATTAGTTCAGTCAAGGGAATGGAAACCTTTAATTTAGAAATTTCATTTTCTAAACTAAAAGTTGAGGGCCTTTCTACCTCCTTGACTGGAACATCCTTTCTTTCAGCTTTATCCCTCGGAACAACTGGCTGATTTGACTTTTCTGCTAAAGGTGACTCAGTGATATTGGGATAAACTGCCTCTTTGCCTTTCCTTTGTGTATCAGGTGCCTCATTCTTGGATGATGGAGTTTCTTTTCTTTTCGGGATTGGGTTGATGGGTACATTTTTGCTTCTAAGCGAATACTGACGCTGCTGTGCAGACAAAGCGTTCATATAGCCTCTTTGGTACTCATCTGATTCTTCTTCAAGAGCGATGTCATTAGCCAAAATATAATCCTCATCCTTTTGTACAGCTGAATTTCCTGCATACTCATCATCTTCAGTGATAAAGGTGGGCATATCATCAGGAGTAAAGAAGTGATTTTCCTCTCCTAGTACATTGTCTTCATCATCAGATTCGGGACCAACAAAATTCTGCTGAAGAGGTGTCTTTACTTGCTGCTGATGTGATGCTGGTTCTTGTGCTCACTGCTCACGTTGTTTGATCCTGTATTATGGCTGTTGTTGGCCACAGAAACTGGGATTCTGAATCTGCGGTTCAGTCTTGTCAAGTGATAATATTTCAATCATTTTTTCTACCTTGCAGAGTACTTGATCTGATGTAGAAGCTTCTTCCTTTATTGAAACTCTCTTCTCGGCTTTCAATCTAGCTCTTTTGTCATTCAAATTTGATTCAACACTAACAAAAATTTTCTGCATCTCCTCTAAGGTAGGCGGATCTCTCTCTCGCAATTGGTACGCCATATCAGGATCAAAACCATCCGCGAACTTAAGCAAAGCTGACTTTTTAGATGGCCTTAAATCATTGGGAATTACATTGCAAACCATATTGAATCTATTACAGTAGTCTTGTACGGACTCACCGACATTTTGCTTGATCTTGGTATATTCAGAAGTGATTTGAAGAGGATCTTTCTTGACCTCCCAACTATCCAAAAACTATTTTTGGAGCTCTTCTAATGTAGGAATACTTCTAGCTACCAAAGCTCTGAACCATTTTCTTACCTCACCGCCAAAGGTTTGCACAAAGAGTCTCATTGTTACATTTTCTTCATCAATTTCATACCGCTCAAAGAAATCCGAAATTTTGTCTACATGTTGTTGAGCTGGACCACTTTGAGGAGTGTCATCGAACAATGGAATCTTACTCTGATAATCTACTGGCATGTCATCCAAAACTTGAGGTAGTGCAAGAGGAGAAAATCGAGCAGCCATCACTCTTGGTGGATTTGCAAGCGGCCTTGGAGATGTTG
>APFE030311107.1:1760-12413 GCA_000404065.3 Pinus taeda | reverse complement strand
CTCTCCCTCCTAGAATGGAAAGCACCTTTGCTTTGGGTGGATGTTGATTGTAGGAATTTCAATATATTTTTTTTTTTGGAAGGGACATGATCGATTATTTTCCAAATATTCTTCGTTTAATAACTTAATATATGGTTGCAATGGGAGGGAGTGTGAAGAATTGTGGTAACATGGTGGTGGGGGTCATTCGATCCTTCTAAGACTTTGTCTGAAACTGAAGTGTGCACATCGTGGAAATCATGGTGTTTGAAGAAAGAACACCACATTACGGTTGATCAAACATTTCAATACCCAAGACAACAATGTCATTTAAAATATTAAAGACATCAATTTTGTTTGGTATTGCTTAGCTAAGTTTCATTTTGTATTGCTCAATAGTTTGTGTATTGTTCATATCATATTGTTTGGATTGGTAAATCAAGCGGAGGAACATATTATTTTGCAATGGTGTCCATCTTTGCATCAGATTTCAAGGCGAGATATATCGAAAAATACTAGGCCACTGCATGCAGACATACAATGATCTTAATGGTAAGATGTCCTTCCATATCTATATGCAACTTGTCTTCCTAATATGAGGTGGAGTTCACATTGAACAATGTAAATGTAAAAAGGGGTATCGAACATTGAAGTCGCAAACAAATGTAACTTGTATTTCAACTTTCCCAAGGGGAAAACACTTATTTTGTGATAAGATTCCTTGATTATACTTTTGTTTAATTTTTTTATTTTCTTTTTGCTTGCAATAAGATCAATAGAGAATGTGGGGTTTTCTTAGCTCATTGTATTGATAGCATAAAATCAGTCTCAAAATTAGTAAATGAGTGAATTCTATAGCTAATTATTCCACTCTTATCCTTGCCTATCTAAAAATAACTCAACGTTCCTCTGGAATGTCTAGATGATATTTTGATAGAATTTGGGTTAATCTATATGATACAGAGTAAGAGAGAACAAAGTTTTATATTTCGATATAGAATTTGTTTTGAATTGTTTTAAATATCTAGCTTTGTTTCCCACCTTATGTGCTGTAAAAAGAAATAAAAAGAATTAAGGTTTGTTAAATGAATACAAAATTCATTATCTGAATTCTTTAGAAGATTGAATGTTTACTAGAAATTATGAGTGCCAAAGTGAAATTGAAGTTCTTTCTTTGTAACGAGAAGTAAGTTTAAGAGAAATTGTGCGAAGAGGGTGTGAAGAATAGATTACAAAATAAAAAGTGCAAAAGAGGAAAGTAGGTAAATTTTGTTAAAAGCCTACAAACCAAGAATAACATATCGAAATGGTGATGAGGCCAGATGATTAGACATCGAGGAACATTTAATTGAAATATAGGTTATTGTAATTTGTGACTTATTTTATAAAATATCAAGAGGAAATTAAAATAAAGTGATTGTTGGTACAAAAATTAATAAAAACAATATTTAATCCATAGTTGAAGTTGAAGTCATTCAGGTAGTTGGAAGATGGGATGGTATTACATACAAGAGAGTTGCAAGGGTTGCCTTGAGCCTAACCTACAACATAGTCCACGTATGGTAGATGTTGAGAGTGGGAAGGTCGAACAAAGGGAAAGTAAAATAAAGTGATTGTTGGCACACAAACTAATAAAAATAATATTGTATTGGTAGTCAGAATTGAAGTCGATCGGGTATTCAGAAGTCAGGATTGTATTGCATACAAGTTGGTTGGAGGGGGGACCCTGCCCTCGACATACAAGGTAGTTAGCATAGTTGTAGTATATATTTTTTTATTTTTTTTTATAATGTTATTTTCTAAGAATTGTTAGTTGAAATAATGTTTTAAAAGAAAAAACTTTTTTCAAGAATACATTTTTTTTATGTAAATTGTGTTAAAATAATGTTATTTTTTAGAAAATGTTATTTTTTAATAAGTGTTTACAAAAGATATTTTTAGCATGTTTAATATGATAATTTGCATGTTTAATAACATCAGTATTTTTTTTATGTATTTTATCCTTTTCAATGTAACATACAATACTTGGTCTGGTTTCAAGAAACTTGTTGATTTTCTCATGGATCTAAGTATTTGGAAGTTTCTGCCATTTGAGATTGTTGATTTTATATTTCAACAACTTCCTTTATCAGTGCTAATAAAATTTCAGTTGGTTTATAAAGAATGGGGTATTCTATTGGAAAACATTATTTTTATCGCTCTTGCAATCGATCTGCCTACAAAGAATTTGGATTTATTTATTTTTTCAGTTGGTATCTAGCATAACTGCTTTGTTGGATCTTACCTTAATGAAAAAGTACAAATATCTCTGTTGCTTTTTCCTTTTCTGCACACTAGATACAAAATTCAATGTACAGTTGGATCAATGATTGTGTTTAGTGTGCCTCAAAGTTCTTTGAATTCTAATAATTATTTTATAATAACCCATTTTACAAAGACCTCTAGAAATCTTGGACCTCTTACTATTGGAGAGTGGGGATTCTTCTCCTTGTTGGAGAAATTTAATCCGCAGAAATATGATTGGGTTGTGTTGACACATGTGCACAAAAACATGGAATGAAATATTTTTATTTGCATGAGTGTAGACATGGTTTAGAGAAGGACAAAACCTCCTTTTGGTGGTGTAATTCCCCCAAAGGGGCTATCTTTCAGAAAGGAAAAAAATTCTGGCAATATTTAGATAAATATTATGATGATTAACATTCATAGGGTTAGACTATATATTGGTTTGATCTTATAAGAAACAAGTGGGGTTTATAATTTGTTCCTATCGCTGACATGTGATGTATGTCTTTAAAATTGTATGGGAACCAATAGGTTTGTCTTGTAAACAATGGTTCTACGTTTGTTTGGTCATTTGAAGAGATAGAGAATTTCGAATTTGGCCAGGCTTCAAATAGACGAAGCTTAGAATATTTTGAAGATAGATGGAGGTTTAGATGCAGATTTCTAGATGCTATCTCGATGGATATAAATAGTAAATGCCCAGGCTACGTACCTTTTCGTGTAGTTGAAGTAAAAGTACCTATGTTGGGTTGTATGGAAGTGCATCTAAATCGATATGATTTGGTGGCTGGATTATGCATAATGACAATTAGCGATGGTGTCTCCCTCGTAAAAAGATATGGGTTCCATGTGTAGTCGATTGAAGGCTCCAATGATGTTATTGAAAATGGATATTTTTTCTCACCTTTTTGAAATACAAATTCAATTGCTGATATACCACTATTGCCTATGGATATTGTGATTTAGCCTTTGAGGCTTCAATTTTGTTTCTATATAGTATTGCAGATGCCATATTTGTTTAATCTTTGTAGAGATGTTTTGAAGATCACTGTAATATGAATTTGGATTGTTTAATGAAAACATAGTCATGTCATTTTTTCATATTGTTGTTGGATATTACTTGTGTGTCTCTGTTATTTTCGAGATCAAACAATGCACTTCAATGTCAATTTTTGTTTTGTCTTTGTGGATTGTATAGAGTCTTTTGCTATTGCTTAAAGGAAACTACACAAATGGTAGTTTTTTTTTGTATTGAAGTATTTGTCATATATATATATATATAGATATCTGTGTGTGTGTGTGTGTGTGTGTGTGTGTCTGTATGTATTCTTTTATAATATGGAAGGCTGATTGTTACTATTTAAATTTATTTAGTATTGAAATTTACTTCATGTATAAAGTTAGTGAGCGTAAATATTTGAACTTGTTGAAGATGTAATAAGAGATTCAAGATTGAAAATCAAAATTTTAGACAAGTAGTGTAATTAGGGTGTGAAGAAAATATTGAAAAATAGAAAGAAAAAAGTAGGAAACTTGCTAAATTTTGTTTAAACCCTCGGAACGAGCAACAATAAATTTGAATGAAAGGTGTTAATTTCTCATTAAGGTGACAAACCGTTTGAACCATGTGGATGCGAAAATGGAGGTGAGGTTGGATGATCAGAGTTCGACTAAGGTTTTATTGAAACATAAGGGATTGCAATAGTGGAGTTAATTTAAAAGAAAATAAAGAAAGCTAAAAGAAAATTATGGTTAGGACTCAAACCAATATATAAAATATTTTATTCATATTTGCAACTAAAGCCAATCGGCTAGTCAGAAGTTAGCATGGTGTTCAATTCAAGTTTCTACCAGTGGTGTCCCCAACCCTAACATGTTACGTAGTCAAGGTAAGACATACGATGATGGTCGGGAGGTCGGGTGTGAAGAAGATTGTTTTATTTTGTTCGAGTATGGAGCTTGACCCTGCTATAGTCAGAAATTGGAAGATCAAGAGAAAGAGATATGTTTTTATGAAATACATAGGTCCGATGTTCGAATTTCGTATTTTAAATAATAATTTTTTTTACCTTTTATGTTATTAAATATGTTTAGATTTTTTTGGAAGAAAACAATTGTTTAAAGGAATGATTTAGGACTTTTTAATGAAAACATAGTCATGCAAATATATGTTTGGATTGTTTAATTAAAACTATTACTGTAATATGAATTTGGACCGTTAGTAATGAAAACTGTCATTGTTTAACTATTAGTGTAATATGAATTTGGGCTATTTGATGAAAACATACTCATGTCAATTTTTCATATTTTTCTTGGATATTTCTTGCATTGATCTGCTATTTTACAGATTGAACTATGGACTTCAATGTAAATTTTTGTTATGTATGTTTGGGGTGTATAGAGTCTTTTGTTATTTCTTATATGAAACTGCACAAATGATGATTTTTTTTTGTATTGCAGTGTTTGAAATATTTTTTATATATGTGTTTCTGTCATATGAAAGGCTAATTGCTAGAATTTAAAGTTATTTAATATTGAATTTACTTGATGTATAAAGTGAGTGAGCATAAATACATGAACTTGTTGAAGATGTAACATGAGATGAAAGATTGAAAATCGAAATTACAAAGGAACTAATTTTTTTTGCAGAAATGTTAAGTGAAGGAACAAGCGAGCATACTTCGAAAAGAGCTTGGTCCATTAATTCATGGGAAAGAGCGAATGAGTATCACTGAAAATAGCATCAATAGAATAAGGATGCACTAAATGCATGTAGAAGAGTCATGTATCGGTAAAAGAAACAAACTTCAATAAATCATCAACATGAGGAAGCCGATACTCATAAGTATGGGAACATGAGTAGTATAATGGGAAGAACATTTTCTTGAAATGTTTTTTTATGCGCATGTTGAAGATGCTAGAATTTTTTTATTGTACCATTTTTTTATAACAATAATGTTCATTAGGAACATTGTGTTTACCAAGAGAGTGTTCATGCAAGCGAGAACTAAGGTTTTTCCTCAAACAAAGCAAGAAATGGAGTATTGGAAGATGGGCACAATGATGCCAATGAATAATTTGTTGCATCTGGTTTATTTGGTGATAGCAATATGCTTGGTGACATGGTTGGGAATTTCAGACATTCTACTAGAAATGTGGGGTGGGCCATTCCTTCCAACACCTATATAGTGAATATCGTTAGTCCTCTAGAATTTGTGCCCACTCGGTGCCTTGGAACATAACATGTGTTTGAAGTATTTTTTGTTTTGATAGGATTTTGAATTATGAATGTAATATATTAATTATTGTATGTTTTTCCTTTTTTATTGATTTGTGTAGAACAATGTTCCAACAAATATTCGTCTAGAAATATAGCTAGAAGGAACACAATCTTTGATTGTTCGTTAACTTCAACCCCAACCATTTAACTGCAAAATTCATTAAATCATGAGAAAAATGAACACTTTAACTACAATTTTCAAAATTTGGGTGTTTCACTGAAGGAACAATTCATTAAAATGTTTGTTTCCTTGGATGTTGTGCATTTCCAAGTCTTTCATGTGTTGCAAATATTGTTGGTATTAATCTTCTTTGGGAACATTGTGTTTGCATAGAGTGTATTCATGTATGTGGAAATGATAAGTGTTGCAGAAATTATGGATGAGATTCAACAATTTGCAACATCTGATGTTTTTGCAGATAGTAGAATGATTTCTTGGATGGTTGATAATTTATGACATTCGGTTTTGAATGTGGGAACAAGTGTTTCTAGAGGAAAGTTTGTAGACAATATTGTTATTGGTAGAAAATCTATGCACACTCCCTCTGGTTGGGCAAGGCAGGTGCTGCAAGTGGATTTATTTTAGTGGGATTTATACATTTGAATATATATTTTTTAATTGGTTAATGCATCTTTTATTTTAATTTTTTTTTGTGGAAAAATATTTGAGTGGATAGTGGTGGAGAAATACATTCAGGACTGAGGAAACCTTTATCGGTTGGTCAAGTTTAGCTCAGACGATGCAAATGGCAAGAAAATGTATGTGTTTTCTATGTCTAACTTACTACACACTTTAAAAAATTAAGAACCAACTGCAACCAATATATAAGAATGGATTCCCATCATTTTATGGAAATAAATATTCAAGCCAATGCTCTAATTCGGCAAGTTCAAAAAATGTCTAGTTAAAAGCCACACTTGGAACTTTAAGTCAAATGGATCGTAAAGTAACTCATGTAAATATATAATTATATACCTCTCTTGCATGTGGGTCTTGAGAAGAGTTCTATGGAATTTATTAAAATGTTCCATAATCACATGATTCATAAGGGATTTAAGCCACACTTCTCCAAGGGAAACAATCTTGTTATTTTTCATGAAATGTGAGGGAATTAGAAAAGGCTTAGCAAGTTATGGATGAAATTATTAAACAAAATGTAGTCTCATAGACTACCATGATTAAAAATTATGAAAAGTTTGATTATCATGATATCACTTTGGCATATGGAAAGGAAATCCTTCAATACATAATGAGATTTGTATTTGGGGATAACTTGTTAATGGGAATTGCAATTTTTGATATGTATGTTAGAGGTGGGAGAACAAGATATGCATGCAAATTGCTCGACAAAATGCGTAATTGAAATCTCATCACTATGATGACATTCATAATAATTTTTAATAAAATTCCTATCAGATATGAAGCGTCAATAAGTATAATTATCCTAATATTTGTTGAAAAGGATGAATTAGTGAAATAATGGGTCTCTTTTAAGAAATGAAATGGATAGTTGTAAAGCTTGATTTGGATACTTTCTCCTATTTTTTTGAAGCATACATCAACATTGCATCTTTGTAATTAAGGAAGAGATCAATGAAGACATAAATGGAAGTGGGTTTCAATATGATATATATGGGGGGTGTTACACAGTAATTTGTCACCGTTTGTCACCGTCCTCATTACCCCTCTCCTGCACCTTGGATGACTCATTCCGGGACTTGTGAGAAGTGACAAGACATGAAACCACTTGCATCATTCACCTCTAAACATGAGCTTCATATGCCCTGAAGACATCTCCTGCAGCTTGCCCTTAAAAATATCCCTTTTTACATTAGCGCTGGCCCACTGTGTTCTGCCCGCGCCAATGGGGAAAATCCTATAAAAGGGGCGCACCATTAGCGCTCTATCCCAGAGTCACAATCGCGCCAACCTTTTTGGGAAAAGTTTCTAACCAATCAACCTCTCAAAACTTCTCTCCAACTCATTCACCAACTGAATCCAAGTTAAGTGAGGATGGTTTGGCTTCGAATCTCCTTGAATGGGAAGTAGTTTTCCACCATTCCATAGAATTTTCCAAGTGATGAAGCCAAATCCATTATTGTTGTGATTGATCTTATCCCTTCCTTTTCATCTATAAAAGCTTGTTCCATGCCTTGAGCAGCTAGTTCTAGTTCTAGTTCTAGTTCTAGTTCTGATTCTAGTGGCAATACTTGTGCTAAGGAAGTATTCAAGAGATTAGAGTGCAGAGCCTTCTTTGTCATAAGGCTTTACCTAAGTAAGGAGTCTTGTCACCCAAAGAGAGAGAGGGCTTGCCCCTCATCCTTCAGCTTGCAAGATTGTGTAGCTGATACCCAGCAAAGGAGATACGTCAGGACGCTGTTGTATTCTCCTTTGTTGATATTAATAATGTGACTATCATTCTGGTCATTTCATTGTACTTGTAATGGTTGATGTTGAATTATATCCTTCCTGACTGATGTATAATTGCATATATTAGATTTCATGCTTGTGTTTGTGTTGTTCTCTTTGTGTGCAGGTGTCCATTCACGTAGATAGTGGAGGATTGTGACCGGCCAAGACAAAGGAGCATGGGCGACGTCTCTTCTACGAACAAAAGCGTTGGAACTCAAGTAGGTCTTCATCACCTATATTTTATTTGCAATTAGGAACTTGCGTGATAACATTGTTTGATTGTTGCTAGACCCGTTCTGGGCTAGTAGGGATCACCTCTATCTGTAGAGGGGATTTACCTCTCCAAAAGTTTGGCAACTCCACTGAGGACGTTTAGCTTGTTGTTTAATTTGTAAACTTAGACGGAGCATGAAGCACGGCCAGATAGCCTTCGAAACAGTATTGTTTTGCAGTAGTGAAGTAGATCAAAGCCGCTTTAGTCAATCTCCGGTTTGGTTTATGGACTAAACAATTTGGAGTTTGTCTTGCCTCTTTGGTTTTCTCTTATTTACTTGCTTGGATAGCTTTTTGGATTGAATTTCTTGTTGCTTCTTGCTTCCTGGCTTACCTAGATGCTGTAAACCAAGCCCTGGACTGCTTGTTTTTCTTTTTAACTTGGCAAACTTTATTAGCGCGGTTTTTCCTTTGACAGTCGCGCTAGTGGCCCTTGTTGCTAACTGAAAACCCGCACCAATCCCTGTATAGTGCGAGTTACAGCCTGACAGCCGCGCTAGGCCTCTTAGCCTTTTCGGTTCGCTTGTTTGCCAGCCTTCTGAGCTTGGATTTCTATCTTGCCACATCTTTTTTTCGACTGCTTGAGTGTGTTGGAGTCTTGTTTGACTAGTTTTGAGTCTCTTTTTTGAGAAATTCTTAATTTGATTTCCTTTGATCATTACTTGGAGGTTTGTCTCAGTCTCTTCACAATTTTGCATCTTTTTGCTTTTGTTTTTGCAAAAAAATTTCCCCCTCATTCGGGGGCGGGGTGCGGGGCTAAATTGTGTATGAGTGTTAATCACCTTTGAGTGTTTTTATTTTTTGATCTTTGGCAATCTCACCCAATTTTCTTGATTTACAATTGATTGCTTCTTAGATTACATTAGAATCATCTTGTGTTTGAGAATTCTCTTGCATAATTAGAATTCTCATTTGTGCATAGATTACATTTGCACACTTTTCAAGTGAATTGTGCATAGATTACAATTGCATAGATTACCTTTACCCTTTGGGTGTTTGCCTTTTTCTATCAATTTCACATTTCTAGCCCTAGGGCATCTAGTGGCTTTGTGTGTCGAGCCTCCCTTAGGTGTTTTTGGTCTTCTATTGGTCCAATCGACTCTGTAATTGCTCCCTTGCACTTGCTTCGTAGTTTTGAATCATTTTGTTGTGTTATTTGAGTGACTTGCTTTGTCTTCACTTGAATTCCGCTTCACCTCACTTTGAGCCTAGATTACACGGCTCATTTGTGTCTTTGGGACTTTTCTTCTTTTTGAGGGATTGCTTTGTGATTTTAGGGAACTGAATGTGCATGTATTGAATAGGATTTGTTTGTTCTCATTTCTCAAAGTTTTTTTAGTGCATTTTTCCATCAGAAAAAAGGAAAACTCTCTTTCGCTTTGTATTAGTTAATGAGAATTAGAAGCTTTTCGTTTTGATTAGTGGTTAGTGATCTTAAAGAAAAGTTTGTTAATTTGCATTAGCTGCATTAGGGAATTTCTTTGTTGTTTTGTGATCATTCATTTGCGTGAAAGCTCTTCAACTCTCTCGTAACTAGCATTCATCGAATGAAATGACATGTTTTGGCATATAGATTGCATTTAGGGAATTTTAAGAGATTACATACGGTAGGACCTCAAATCGAAACTTAATTGAAGATCAACTTTAAAATAAAACAAATAAACTTATAAACGCATTGGAACATAACGCTAACATTCTAGAGGTCTAGGCTAGAGACGTGCTCTGGCGTCATTAAATCTAGTCACTTTTGTTCTCGCATTAAGGTTGGGTGATTCCTCCTTGTGTGATTCAACTGTGGTCTAGTACGGACTTGTGCTCCCACGTACCGTCACGTATATATGGGGAGACTCCACTAGGTTATCATCCTTGATCCATAGGAAGCCGTGTCTGCCGCTTTACAGTCCGTAACACACCGAACACAGCATTCGAGAAGATTGACTGCCGTACGGAAAGTCCTTGGCTTTCATATGATTGCCAAGGCGTATAAGAAGTTTTATGGATTGTCTGGTAAACCCTTTGCCTAGTTTCTCCAGAGTAGTCACTTTTGACCCTTTTCGGACTCCTTAAAAGAAAAGGCTCACTTGAGCACTTTGTCACTTCGGGCTCACAAAACATTCGAAGGCAACTAGAGTCAAGCTCGTTAAAAAATGAATCACGGATTTTCCGAGCACAGTTCCTGATCTTGTGTCAAACTCATTAAACAATGAAACAAGGGTTATGAGGATAGTTCTTTTACTGTGTCAACCTCATTAAAAAATGAAACAACTCCCTTTCCAAATCGAGTCTTGTGGTTAAGATCTCGTAAAATACAAGTCGAGTCTTTCCAAGATCTCAAAAGTGAACCTTCATTCCATCCACTTTGTTGAATGCAATGAAGCTTGGGGGGCATGTACCTCGTTTTGCATCATTATGCTGGGGGCAT